>JAYMSP010004896.1:0-14996 GCA_036897095.1 Plantago elongata
TTGAATGATTTGAGAGCGAGAAAGATTGAACGAAGGAGTGAGAGAGATAGAACGAAGAGGAGATGAAGATGAAGGCCGATGGATCTGTACTTGGGGCAGGGATCGATCTGTTAAAATTTCTCTGTATTTTATTTTCTAACGGAATTGCCCATTTCATTAGAAATTACTAACGAAATTGTGCATTCCGTTAGAAATTTCTAACGGAATAGGCAATTCCGTTAGTAATTTCTTAGGGTTTAGGGTTTAGGGTTGATTGTCTAGGATTAATAATATAATTTTTTGTTTAAATTATATATATATATATATATTAAAAAAATTATGATCATATTTATATATATATATTTATTTATATGTATGTAATTAAAATAAAGTATACATATAAATAAAACAAAACAAAATAAAATAAAGTATATATATAATTAAAACAAAACAAAATGAAGTATATAAATATATTTTTTCAATGTAAATTTCTAACAGAATCATGAATTCCGTTAGAAATTTCTAACAGAATCTTCTATTCCGTTAGAAACATAACCGGCCAGTGGTTAAGCCGTCTGGCCGGATTGCACATTTCTAACGGAATGCCAATTTCGTTAGAAATTTTTAATGGAACCGTTTCCGTTAGAAATTTCGTTACTGTTCTAACGGAAAATTATTCCGTTAGAAAAACGTTGTTTTCTTGTAGTGCTCCACTGGTTGTCCATCCATAATTGGAGACTGCCCTTCCCCCATGCCTGAAGCTCCTCCATACTCGAACCACCAAATCCACCAGGGTCTGGTCCTCTTTGCTTTCGCAAAGCTCAGTTTGCACAACATCTTCAGATTCTCTCTTGACAATTGAAACCTAGATTCGAAAAAATCTCCTAGGTCGGATCCAACATCAGTCGTTGTCATTGCCCAGTCACAAAAATTATCTCAACCTAGCTTTGCCCGTTGAATAAAGAAGCCCGTTCCTCTGCTCAGAAACTTCTCCTCCTCCATAGCTCATCAAATCGGCTATTTGAGATCAAACCTCTAGAAATTGCATCTTCATCGTATGGACCGGATGTCAGTCCTCCTTGCTTTTGCAAAACACGTGTTGGATAAAATATACCCTTAACCCAAGCCAAAAGGATGGACTAGGCTTTAGATACCAAATGTTAGGTACCTAGATAGATTTGGCTACAGATTAGCCAATCAACCCAAATACCCTTATGCACGGTATAAGGCTTAGAACACCAAAGATGTATTCTTGTAGATAAACTCCATATCTACATGATCATAGTGTTAAAGAACACAAGCAATTCTATATATATCTAGATGGAGTAGATTGGCTAACACACAAGAATACATAACCACCTATTCATCAGACTTCCCGCAACGAAAGAGACGCCTACTCTCTAGGATTTATCCTAGTGTACACTTAAGTACTAAACAGTATACCTCCTGGAGGCATCTGCCAGAGAACACTCTGTTCTACTCATAAACTCATCTTAATCTATATTATAACTGAAAAGGGGTTGAGGTATTTATAAACTCTACAAACTACTATGGGATTAACCCAATAAGAATCTCATAATCATATCTTCTACTTAGCTAGAGAGAATTACCCTCCACTAATTATTCTTCCTAACCAAGTAAACTTAATTATCATCAATATAAGATCTAAAGTTCTAAACATATCTAGCTACTAAATATACCACGGACTACGGTCCATGGCCAACTAACTAATTAAATCCAATTATTACTAAAATACAGATACGAAGACGTTGGTTCGTATCACTCCATTAATGGAGATTTGAAGCTCCATTTCCGGAGTTGTTGAAGCTCCAATAATGGAGCTTGAACAGCATAGTTATTTAATCTCGATTAATGATGAGATGTTTTTTCTCTAAATTAAGGACAAAGATTTAGTGTAAATTGAATGCAAATTATGTGTTCATGATGATGAGGAGACTACTAATTTGAAAAGAAATGGAGTTGGATGATGGTGAAACATGGAGGGTAAACTGAAAATTTAAATTGTGTTGGGTCAATTGTAAAATTTTATAGGATTGATGTGTAATTTGTAATGTAATTATTCATGAGTAAATTAATTGATAAACGGGTCATTTTGGACAAAATACTAGTATGTTTTAGTAGCCTAAAAAATGTAGTTGAAATACATTCTTGAAATGTGAAAACGAATCTGTTATAAGCTTTCAAAATTGAGAAGTGACGCGAATTTTACATGAGAGTGAGTAGAATAGATTATTGGTGGTGGTACTCGTTATGCTGCAAAAGACCGACATGATATATAGAATCAGTGTTGAATTCCCAATTAAGTATATACACTCTATTAATGTTAGTAGAATTGTAATGGGTCAAAATATATCAATTAATTTGCACCAGTGGTTGCTAGTGTTAAAGTCTGCTGTGAATTTTGAGAGAAGAAGAAACGAATTGTTGATAAAAACAGAGTATGAATTAGTGGTAGGTAGATGGATAGGGACACAATGAATGAATGTGTCGAGTGTCGACTTTTCCCAAGTTTTCAAGTCTTCATTTCATATACTACATATTTAGTGTCAACAGAACAAGTAGCCGACTCGTATCTTAATTTCAATGGCCCAGCCAGCAGAACTGTTTCCAAAATATCGTCCAGTCCAAGTTATGGATCCAAATTTTATTACTGGAATTTCATCAGGCTGCTCTACGTGGTTCTACTACAAGAGCAGGTTGCAGCGGCATGCCTCTCCCAAGAAACACCGATTCGGAATGGCAAGAGCCCTTTCCGAGCGTTGCTTGTACATGTCGAGAAGCCAGCTATATACAAAACAAAGCATTGCCGTGGTCACTGCCCTATGTAACACCATTTCTGGCCATAAATCATGCATAATAAGCCATCAACATGACAACTTCTCAGCTTGGAAAAGTTACCTCATTTTCAATTGGCATTAGGCAACTCATCAAGAAAACAACCAAGATAGAATACAACAGATGAAAATCTCAACACAAATGAAAACTCCAAGACTTGGTTCCGAAAACATTTTTTTTTTTTTAAATCTCAACCTCCAGAAGTTCCAGAAGATTCTGGTACATCCTTCAGTGTCAGTACTTCTTCGCTCGTTTTCCCCCTCTCACCCTCCATCGCACGGTTAAGTCTCATCAACCAAACATCATAGTCAACAGCATAAGGCGTCCCACATATTCCATCCACGTAATCAGCAAATGCCTTCAACAATGGTGAAACCTCGCCCAAGTACTGCTGGATCACACACTTCGCCCAACTCTTCTGCCTCCAGTTCAACGCAGACTCGATAGAATCTTGCTGTTGCATTTCACCACCGGATAGAAAGTACATAAGATAAATGAGGCTCTCTACATCTGATGATGCACAAAGCTTCCCATTTTGAAGCGCATAAGCGGATGAAAACTGTAAATTTAAAGCTGGACTGTCTCTTTCCTCCAAAACTGCACGTCCCCACGAGACCAGAACGAACAAACCACAGTTTGTCGAGTCTTGATCACTGGTGACATGTAGTATATTTTCAGGGCAAATGTCACCGTGCATTATGTTTGCCACTTTGGCACTTCTCAAAGCGGCAAGACAATCTCGGCATAAACGTGTAACCTCTTCGGCAGAAAATGGACCGGAGTGTGTTATAATGGAGGAGATGGAGTCCCCCACAGGAGAGGTGACAAGAATTGGCGTTCCACCCTTTAGACTTTGAGTTTCCGAAAGACTGGATTGAACAACTCTACCTGATGCAATTATTTCAGGTAGATATTTACTCGAAATGCCATTCTCTTTAAAAAGGTTTAATACCTTAGTTTGCCGTTGTACTTGGTACCATAGATTCATGTCTTCCCAAGAAGGCTCCAATCGAGACGGATGAGCACCAATCAGTAACATCAATGATTCCTCGGGACACTCTTGAGCACAAGCAACATACAGGCAATTGCTAGCCTTTCCGTAAGTATCTTGTATAATGAAGCTTTTAACTCCGTGTTTCTGATCTTCTAGTAATAACATTTCACCGGGATTAAGCAGCAAACGTGATCCATTCCAATTGGATTGATGAGTGTTTTCATTCTCCAGCTCAACAATTTCTTTGCTACTATTCCGATAAGGCACCAGAGCATTTCCATCATTGTTAATACGAGTTTCCATTCTGCGTCTTTGAAGGCGGAGGCTGTGCTTTTCTGCAAGTGAGGCCATTGACTTTCTTGGAGGCCCGTTCCACTGGACAATGGAGTAAAAAGTTGCGAAAAGTATTTGAAGTGTCCCGAAATCCCGCCAATTTATGTTGCCGAGCTTGTTCCATATTTGGTCAACAGGTGAAATATTTATTTCGGCATGGCATTTAATCCACTCAGCTATTGAGTGATACGGGTTGCTTAAATCCACTTCTAGTTTGCCAAGATCTCCACTCAATTTTACAACACCTCCAAATGTAGAGTCTATAACTGATACAAAAACAGAATCGCTACCGACTCCATTGTGTTTGCTTAAACTCCGTGAAATTAGTATGTGAATAGCGTAAAATAGAGCTTCACATATCACCGAAGAAGAAAACCCAAGTTCCTTCCCTTCCAATATATTTTGCTTGAACAAAATGAATGCCACCACATCATCCCACCGAGCATGTAAATTCCCATTACTCTTGGACGCCAAAGCCACACCAGATAGCCCCCCGATTCGTCCTTTTGATATGGCTTCATCAATTGAGTAAAACTTCGATCCAGGATAACGGGGGCATGAGACAGAATATGGTAATGGTATACTCTTATGCCAAAACGCATGCCATAATCCTTCAGCAGCAGTATGAAGAAAATCTTCCAGAGCCAAAAACTCGTCTTCTTTAAGATTTTCAGAGGCATATGTCGGATAAGGCATACGCAGCAACTGTTGGAACAGAACCCCTTCCAATGCAAAATCGAAGGTGTGTAGATCTTCAGTCAAGAAAGGAGAGCTAAAATGTTGTTCACCATATAAATTTTCACTCACGCAATCCTGAAGATATTCTGCAAAAATATTAAGGTCAACAAGCTTTGCTGCGAATTCCTTGAGGACTTTATAAACCCTTCGAGAAGTTGGGACGAATTTGCTCACTGTGGTGGATGTTGTACGGAAAGAAGCTACTGCAAAGTGCAATTCCCTAAAATCATTACTTGTTATTGCAAAGGCAGAAAGCAAACATTACTTGGTTATATAGAAAACTTACCAGACTCGGACTTTCGGAAACTTCCGTCCACACTTGTACAAGGAGAAGAATCGGAACCATTTCTCTGAATACCTGATCATGAATTGGAGCAGACCATGAATTATAGCTCAGTCATTGTCATCTAAGATGCATATTAACCCATTTATTACCAATGAACATGAGAAGAAGAAAAAAAAGAATCTTCCGAGTAACTTTTGCGAAAGACCATCTCTCGGAAAGACCAAATCAAATATCACATATTTTGTCACAAACATCACATGTTAATAAATCCATGTAATGCAAGTATAATGCATGTTTATCATACACGCAATGTTAAGTATATGATGTTTGTATGTAAATATGTGATGTTGAATTAGTCTCTCCGAGAGATGGACTCTAGCAAAAGTTTGTAAACTTATTAAGCCCAGGTGACTGCAGACTTGATCAAACTAGAAATAACAGATGTATCATAATTCATTCATAATTAGCCTCATTCGTTAACAAGACTGTTCACAGTTCTGCTTACAGAACAGCTTGTAGTTTTGTACATGAATATCATCAGTTTAGCTGATAACCAGTTAGTAACCTTCCAACATTTTATCTGATAGAGAGGTCTAACCTCTAAAAGCAACTTAGCATCAAACAGGCATCAGCATAACTAGATCAAACTCAAAGTGGTCAAAATGCTGTAAGGAATACTATTGCAGCTGTTTCCTGAATAACTCATGCGTGCAGCCAATAATAGATAGGAAAAAGTACATATTGGATGATCCTTATTCCGAATTACTTCATGAACAAAGAGTCTGGAAAATTGACGTCTTAATTGTTCCCATATGTGAAATAACTCTAAAACACAATAATCTTCAATGCTCTTCAAGTAGCAAACGGTACTTACTAGGACAACTGACTGGACTTCAAAACTATGATGTAGCTGCTAGATTCCATATTTAAAATAAATAACCAGGAACTGAATAGACTGGACTTCAAAACTATGATGTAGCTGCTAGATTCCATATTTAAAATAAATAACCAGGAACTGAATAGAAAAATTGAGACCTTCAAAATCCTGATTACTACAACAAACTAATATCTAATAGGGCTAAATTGCATCGGATTATTCTGATACTCTCATTCTCATGTATGCAAACAACATGGGAGCAACAGTAAGTTTTCCCCCTGTTAACTACTTTGTCGCAGGTTCAAGGCCTGAAGAAAGCTTCATTACAGATGTGCAAAATGATACGCACCCTTCCCCTACCCAAGAAGCACTTAGCCTACCGTTTTCCACTATCGTATACTACTAACAGCTTTATTAGATGCAAGAAAATATATAAAAATAAAAAATCATCTTCATTGAAAATGCTCAATGCTATACATGAAGCTAACTGGCTAACTTTGCCCAAATTACAGAGAACAAGATCCTCTCCAGATTCACAACATTAGCAATATGAGATTAATAAATTCAACAAATTAATACATTCCCATAATAATATGTACTAATTTTCTAATTTCTGTCTTTTGAGGGGTTTTTTTTCATAAGAATAAAGCCAATAAGAGTGTTTTTTTTTTTTTTTTTGTGAAACGGCAAAGGTGAAGCCTAAGCCACTTAGAGCGTAAACAAAGTTAAAGCAAGCTTTGCTGTCACTTAGTCCACCTGCTACAGTTGAATGACATCATAACCATTACCCCTCATGCTTCAAGAGTCAAATCCTAAATAAGTGAGAACAATTAAGGACTTTGGTAATGCCTAAATCATCCTAAATTGACTCGTAAAAAGCCAATTCAAACTGAATACTAAACAGTTGCAAAAGCAAATTCTTCACTGCCAAGAAGTTACAAACATTGGACAGAAAGAATTAGGAAGCATTTAGCAAAAACCCAACAAATCTGAGAAGCAAATGTTTAGTAGTATTTTGAGTCTGAGAGAAGTACCATGGGAAAAGAACTGACCTGGTCTCATCTTGAGCAGTTGGTTGTTGGTGATTTGAGACAGGAATATGCAGCAAGAATAATTTCAAGTGGGAAATGTTGGAGGAATCATATTCTTGAAACCTACCCAACCCAACCCAACCCAACTACTGTATTCTTGAAAGTGAGTGACAGCAGTAATACTAATAAATTGGAGAATGTGTGGGGGAGAGAGATCTGGAAATGTGTCCAAAAGCGAGTGTTTTTTGGTAATGAAGGTGAATGAGGTTGGTTTGTTTACACTTTACAGAGATGAGAGATGGATATAGAAATGGAAATGGAATTCAATGATTAGATTAGCTTAGCTGGTGTTAGTTAAAATAGTCGGATTTGCTAATCTTTACTTTGGTTGTTGGTTATATTAAAATTTATGCGTCTATACTTTTATGGCTAACTAATCTTATGGTATTAAATTGTATTAAAATGTTTTTAGCTTCCTATATATCTCTCTCAAAAGACTTCTACAAAACAATGTACGTACATAGCATATAATTTGAATAACAAACGATACCATTATTCCATACGATATATTATACTTATATGCTTGCCACAGGCAAATCCGGGACACCACCCAGACCATATTCATCATCCGCCATGGTACGTGAACCAGAAAGAGGAGGAACTACTTTTTATTAGCAAGAGGAGTCGGGAAGTTCGAGATATTGGCTTCCTGATATATCATTGGGATTTTCAAGTTCTTCAAACTTCGAACCATTGTCTTGATACCACGTACTAGATCATTTTTTTAAAACGTCTAAAGGGTGACTTAAACCCCGACCTATTGATTGGAGGTGAAACGTGTTACCAACTGAACTGTGCTTCGTTATCCATGACCTATAATCTTAATTACCCATTGTTCTAGCCATGCTCGCCTAGGGATATGCAGAGATAGACACATTTGATTTAAAACACATCCCTATCTAGCTTATCTAATGCCCATGAAGTTAATTAAAAGGGACTCCAAAGATTACCAAACATACACGAACTAGGAGTCCTGAGATCTTAACTTTAATACAAAAGTGACGATGCATGATGAACATTACCCATCAGAGTACTTTGGATAACTTCTTTTCAAAAGCCCATACAGGATATGAATCAAATAAGTAAGTAAATGATGCAGGTTCCATTTCATACCTAAGGGCTAAGAATGATGATGTTAAATGTCGGGGGCAAACAATGTCCAGTTCATTGTCTGGCAAATGTTTGGTCCAAGCCCATTGCCCATTGCCCATTGTAAATATCATATGTAGCTATGAAGTCCAGTTAATTTGATTTTTAGTAAATAGACCGGACGGGGTTGGGTCGGGCCAGAGTAAAAGTAGTTCATATTGCCTGGCTCGGCCCAGCCCGACACATTTATAAGTGGGCTCTTGCACTTGTTAAAAATTACTACAAATGGCTGGGTTACTTTTTACAATCACCCTTGGAAGAAATTGTTCTTGGGTGTATTAAACTGGGGTTTTTTTTTCTTCTAGATGAGCTTGTTCTCCACTGCAAATTACTGCCCACGAATTTGGCGAGGTTTTATGCATTTTTCCCCCCTACATTGAGTTTGTAATAGGGGTGTAAATGAAATGAACGTTCGTGAAAAGTTGGCGAAAAAAATCGGTCAACGCTCGGTTCGTGTTCGAGTTTGACCGAACCGAACAGTTTGCGAACATGTTTGATATATAGACGAACCGAACACGAACACATACGTTAATGTTTGATAGTTCGCGAACGGTTTGCGAACACGTGGTATAATAGTACATATTTAATTATTTATTATAACAATTACTTTACTTTAAGGGTTTGACTTTTGATGTTCCCTTTAAAATAATATACTGTAGAATTGGACCTTTAATATTCTATTGCACCGCCACCATCTCATCGCAACACCACCCAAATTCCAAATCCCAAATCACTTCACTTGTCACTTTCAAGCACAACTGCACCGCAACACCATCGCCACCCAACCCAACGCCTCACCTAGGTACACATTTTTCTAACTTCAGGCAAACAAAGATGCTTCATGTTGATTCTAGTGTCCTTTAGTCTTCTTCTCTTCTACAACTCGCAAGGGATGATTAGTTAACGCGCTAGCTACGTTGCTCAGGGAATACCTCATGTTCATGTTAATATAATAGAGCCTTAAATCTTGCCTTTCTAAGTCTTGCAAGTTCCTATACTAGCCCTTTTGCGCGATTCTGTATAGGCAAGTATCTAAAGTATATAATTGTAAGCAGGCACGTAGAAATCATAGGCTAATGGGTGGAGTCCTTTAAGGCTTGTTTTAGCTAGGTTTAAGTTTCTATGAGATTTCTACATGGTTTCTTCTTAATCGATTGTATGAGTTACATAGTGAACAATATAATGGTGTTTGAGCTCTGTAATTTCAGTTTGGTAGGTGGTTTTTCTGCGTGTCAAGATCTCGACACCATTATCATTAGTTCTTGCTACTTCTTAATGAAAATTTGTTAAACGGAGATATGTTGCTTTTATCTATTACTCTATGTGTTTATTGTTATCTACTTTGTTTGTTAAGCAGTTGATTTGGCTTCTTGCTAATATTGTAGATGCTTGATAGGAAGTCTTTAAATGGTGATGGGTTTTATCCCATTTGAAACTAGTCAAATTCTTGTAAATTATACTTAATATGAGTAAATGCTATGTGTTTGTCTAATATTTAGTATATATTCCTTGTCAGGTTTAGAGATGTCAGGGGAAGGTGAAATATATCCGGGGTACACATCGTTGGAAATGTAGATTCTGTTGATGAGTTGTTTGCATATCTAGGAAATCAACCATCGGGGATTGATGAGGAGGATGAAGAGGATTTGGAAGGTGATGATAAAGATGCTGAATCTATTACTAACGATGATAACATAAACTCTACTGATGTTAATGGAGATAATGTAGAGAATGTGGATCAAAATATAGTAGCTGGGGATGGTCTTGATGCTCATAGACCAAAAAAAAAGAAAAAATAAATCAGAAGTATGGGAACATTTTGAGGTGCTTGAGGTTAAGAAAAATGGGGTGAAATGTAAGGCAGTGCAGTGTTTTCATTGTTATGTGAAAATTCCATATTACATAGGGGTTTGCACTACTAACATGAAGCGACACATGACTGATTGTTCTATACTTCAAAGAAAAAAAGCAGCAGATGAAGCTAAACAGTTGAAGCTTAATTTTCCAGCTGGTACTTCGGCTACACCTGGGCATTCTTACCTCTATTCCGGGAAGTTTCATATGGCAGCTATGAAAGAAAGTGCAGCTGAATGGATTTGTATGCATGAGCATCCTTTTACAATTGTTGAGGAAGAGGGCTTTAATATAATGATGAGAAGAGGAATGCCGGGTTAGACTAGGATAACTCGCATTGCTATTAAGAATGATTGTTTTCTTGTACTTGAAAGAGAAGGGAGAAGTTGAAGCAGATGTTTAAAAAGGTTCAGAAAATCAGTTTGACTACTGATTTATGGAAGTCCAAATATCAGAAGATTGAGTATATGGTCTTAAGGGGGCATTGGGTTGATAACACATGGAAACTTCGGAAGCGGGTACTGTAATGGCCAAAATTCGCTCTTCCAGCAAAACTGGCAAGTTAGTCCATCAAGGCCACAACCTAGTCCACGATCCTTAAACGAGTCCATCTTAACCTCACACGCCGGTTAGTCCCCAAGAGGCCGCCAAACCAGGCCACCTAGTGAACCCGTCACACAACCAAAAGGCTTGCATACTAACTAACTCATTTGGCCTCCATATTTTCTAGCAGACAGACACGCTAGTCAGCACACTTGGTGGGTCTGACAGACATGATAGCCAACATACTTGGTGGGTCTGAAAAACATGCGAGCCAACCTTACTTGACCGACTCGCCCAGTCTACCAGAAACGGATTCAACCGACTTGAGATTCGTCCAACCCAATTCGCAAGGCTAACCATGTTAGCCTAACAGATTGACCGACCCACGTTGTTTGACTAGCTCAGTCAGTCAGTAAGCAACCGACTAGACTAAGTCAGCCGATGAAACCACTCCAGATCTGAAAGATAGGAAAGTGGGTACAGACTGTAACGGTTGGAGGGTCTATATAGGAAGGCATGCGGAAGGAGGAAGAGGATCTCATTTTGGACTACGAAAAACCCTAGCGATCAATCGAAACTCCTCTCACTCAACCCTCAGCACTCTATCAATCAGTCAGATGATCAAACTCTCAGTCTGTCAGTCAGATGATCAAACTCTCAGTCTGTCAGTCAGACGATCAAGCTCTCAGTCTGTTAGTCAGACGATCAAGCTCTCAGGCTGTCAGTTAGACGTTGTTAGTCAGACGATCAAGCTCTCAGTCTATCAGTCAGACAATCAAGCTCTCAGGTTGTCAGTCAGACGGTCAAGATTCACCTTCCTCCATCCTACCCTCGCTTATCAACGATCACTAGTTAGCTTCCCTTCACACGGTCAGCTAGCACATTGTCGGTAACCATTCAATCCTTGCCAAACCGTCCACAGGATAAGTCGACCTCCATCATCTCCATCTCTCTCATTGTCGCTTTGCTTAATTTTTGTTTCATTACTAACTTGTGCGTCGGAGTCCCTATGGTCGGCACCACACCGGTGTCACCTTGGTATCTTACGTCTCTAGGTTTGTTGCTTGTTGCCTGCAGGTCGTTGGTGCCCCCCAATTCATCAACCTAAATTCGATTGTAGATTCTGAGCGTCTACAATTTGGCGCCCACGAGCTTAAATCACACATCGCGCCACGAGCAGCTCAGTGGTTTAAACAGATTGAAGTAATGAGAATTAATGGTCACTCATATACAAGGGACTCTTAGCACATTTGATTTTACTTGGCCCATCAAGCATAAGGTCATGGGTTCGAAACCCACCAAGCCAACTTGACCAGGGGCTAGCTGGTCAACTAACCCAGCTAGGCAGGTCGGTCAACCGCCCCACCCCCCCAAACCTGTCCAGGAATATCAGTAACAACCATTGTTTGGGTAACACCGCACGTGCACAAACGAATGAGTGCCCTACTGACACGTCAATCCACAAGTGACCACTAAAAACACTGCTAAGTTAGTACCAACCGCCTATCACGTTGACACCCCAGCCGACTGAACAGGCACAACGCCAGACGAACAAGCAGAGTGAAAAAGTTCAAGTACCACTCTTTCAGACTGGAACTTCAACTGGGGGACAAACCTAGTGGACATGGTCGGACTACATTGGTCGCGTCTTCTAGAGGTTAGTTCATAGCATTTCATTCAAGTTAGGCAAGCATGTTTATATGAGTTTTACGTCACTTCTCATATTACACTCACAAGACATGCACGATTACTACAAGAATTTCAGTATGCGTTACTACTGTGATCCGCACACAAGAAAAACATTTTTTGTACCACTTACATTCGATTACTTATGCTCATTAAAGTTATGTGTTCGAAACTCTACATGTTATTATCTTTGTACATATTCACTTCAAGACTTTAGCTATTCACAGCAAGACTTTAGTAACCTACCAAGTCACTCCCAAAAAATACTACCAAACACAAAAGTCGAACAACAAGAGGGCTAAAGTACTAAAAGATCTGAAAACATCTGAACATACATAACCAATTCAGCCTCACTGAGGGCAATACAAATCACAATGAGCTAACATAAACAACATGAAGAGCAAAATAATCCAACCCGACTTAAAGGGCGATGTAAGCAAAGTCATAGAGGCTAAAGTTTCAAGAGCTTACAAATTTCAAAAGTTTCACCACCTAACAAGAACATCACTAAGTACTACCACCTCCACCGACTCCCCCCTCCAGTCGGCTACCAGGGCGAGCAGGAACTGGAACACGCGCCTCGGTCAGATACGACTCACACCTCCTGACTCGCTTCACAAAGTAATCCCTCTGTTCCCCCCTTAAAACTCCCATACATAACGCGCGCTCATTCAAGATCAAGATGTGACTCGCAGTCTGCCTAGCCATGGAAAGCTCCTCTTTGGCGGCTTGCAACCCCACCTTCAACTTGTCATTTTCACTAGTAACCGAAGACAACTTCCCCTCAAGCTCAGCAGCTCTAGCCGCTTCATGCTCAACATCGGCCATACCCTTCTGATACTTGGCCAATCTCTCCTTGGACACCAGTGCGTCACTCTCGAGAAGCTTGTTATCCCTCTTGAGCACCTGGACAGAATGCTTAGCTTTTTGGCACTCTTCTCTGACAGAAGCCGAATCCTCCTCCAATAATTGCATGGCCCTACCCATGTACACCGCGGCACTCAAGGCCTATCAGAAAAATATCAAGGGTCACGACCCAATATAGACATGCAAATAATACCAAAAGAAAAATGCTAAGTAATCATGAAGTCTACCTTTGCAGTTTGACAAACTACGTGCTCCATCAAGGGAGCCACCCCATCCTTCACCAGCGGATCAAGATCTTGAAGCGATAACATCCTCCCGGAACTCAAAGATAACTCTCCTAACTCACAAGAAATCTCAATTCCATCACACCTGATCTTCACGACTGACGGGGAGTCAACATTCGCTTCACCACTCGCCACCGTCAAGGGTGAACCCGCATCTTGTCCCAATGAGGAGGGAACAAAATTAGCTCTAGTGGGACTTAACGATGCCCCAGCTGGACTATCTGGTAGAACACCAAGCAAAGCATCCGCACTCAGAAGGCCATCCTCCATGCCACGCGATCCAAAGTCGGGCATGCATGCCATGCAAGACACCAAGTAAGTCGTCAGTCAGACTACTTGAGAGCCCAAACGACTCGAGGTCAGGCATGCCTAGTAAGTCATCTGTCAAGCTACTTGATAGCCCAACCTTCATAGCAGTTGACGGGGTGCCAGACGAATCAGTAGGAGCATCGTTTTTTGCACCTGGAACCTCAAGCCTTGGCTTCTTGCCACAAGGCCCTAGCGAGTCGTCCTCTTTCTCGACTTGAGTCACAGTCGACTTCACCACTTTTGCCGACCCCATTACATTGGCAGCGTACTCGTCCTCATTACCTGTCAGCGCACGAAACAAGAGAAAGAAGACATCAAAATTGGTTATCCGAAACACTCCATAATAATGCTAACAATTCCAGGACCCAGTTACCTCCAGATGTCTGAATAACGGCACGCCACATACTGCATTCCTTCAGCGTAAACGGATTTAGGAGATGATCGATCGTCCTGGTCGTGTTAGACGCACTTCTTATAGCCTTGATCACTGTATCTCCTTCGTCCGACACACCCCTCCTCGCAGGTATGCCTGAGAAACGAAAAGCTTAGAACATAACTCAAATATGAACAATGCAAGGGATAGAGCAATCACACTAAAAGGCAGAAAATTTGAGCTCACCAAAGGGTCTCCACGATGTTGGAACCCTCGCTAAGTCTGTCGGTTCAAACACGTGCTCGCTACTGACCATACAATACTTCTCTTTCCAAGATGACCTGTCAGATACATTGCCACCCGAAACAGGGCCCTCGACGCCTACCCTCGAGTTAAACTGAACCCGTCCTTTGTCTGGCGAGACCTCTTTCACTGTGTAAAAGTGACAGAAAGTGTCGACAGACACCTGAACTCCCAGAGCCTCACATAGTACTTGCATCCCAAGATGATCCTCCAAGCGTTAGGCATCAGCTGACCAGGTGCAATATGGAGATAACTTAGCACATCAGCTACAAACTTGGGGAGTGGAAGCCTGAGCCCTATTTTGAAAGCAACTTCGTACAGGCAGACCATCCTGGGAATTTCCCAGTCTGCCCTTTCTTCTGCCAAGGGAGGACGAGATCCGGTGCCTGCAGGAATCCCGTAAAGATCCCTCATGTAGGCCAAGTTCGCTTCGCTAACAAGCGAGGCCACATCACCAGCTAAGATAAAGGAAGG
>JAYMSP010004897.1:0-14996 GCA_036897095.1 Plantago elongata
TACTGTGGGGTTGCGTGTAGACATCGACTGGCCGTCGACTAGGGAATTGTAGTATAATAATACTGCTGGGATATTGCACTGTTGAGGCATTTACTGGTTAATTACTGTTATGGGTTGGAAAATTATACTGAGACCAACTTGCCGTCTGTTGTCTGAATTTATGTGTTAGGAGTCATATATCGGATGTAATTTTAGAAAATAAAATAAAATGTCACATTGACGGTTTTTAAAGAAATAAAAAATTTTAGGATTTATTTAAAGATCAAAGGTTGAGTTTTGCCAAATAGTGTCGATTATTTTAAATGTCGGATATTTGATTAACTAAAGTATCATAAATAAATTAGGAAACTCGGATATGAGATCCGTTTACTAGTCATAAAACTGTTAGGGAATTATTGAGAGTCTTTTAAATAATTTAGTCTGGGGTTTAAGTAGTATTGTTTATCTGTTATCAGGAATTTCGGAGTCACCTGACGTGCCAGATATATATACTGTGAGTGATTACGAGCTTTCGGCATCCGGCCCTGGGAAAGTTTTCTACTGTTCATTCCTCGCATTTTCATTCCTGTACCTGTTTATGTGCCTGACTGTCTAACCCCGACCGCGACTCCTCGACGACGAGCGACCGACTCCGACTCGTTTACCGATTTAGACTACTAATTGTATCATTGTAGACGTCCTGTATTAGGAAACCGTACCTGTATTGACTTGATACTTTAAAATCCTAGTACTAAGTTATGCTGTACACTGAGACCGTTTTGTTGATCCCAATTACCGACCCTAATCCTGATTACTGATCCTGTTTACTGATACGATTACTGATCCCGTATACTGACCATGTTTACTGCTCATGTTAGTGATCATGTTTCCTGATACTGTTACTGAACCTGCATATTACTCATGTTTACTGATCCTCACACACTACATTGCCCTAAAACTGTTTTCCTAAAAGGCAACCACACACTAAAAACTGTTTTGGGAAACCGTTGACATCTTGTTTAGCCGGGTGATGTCACTTGCAGCACTACTGTCCTGTTACTGTTATTATCGCCGGGTGGAATACCTGCAGCGATCCTGTCCTGTTACTGTTATCGCCGGGTGGAATACATGCAACGATCCTGTCCTGTTAATGTTTGCGGTTTCCCCACTGTTCAAAAATAACTGCCTGATCAACGTGTGTGTTGGTTTGTTGTATTTTTGCATTCATACGCATATTCATGCATGCTTGACTATCCTCACTGAGTCCTAGTGACTGACACTCTCCCTGTTTCAATAATTTTACTTTCCCAGATTTTGAGCACGAAGAAAGGATTGGGTAGATAGCAGACAGACGGACTTTAACTGATTCCGCTGCTGATCGATTAAGTATAAATGTGTGTGCTGTTTCAAATTATCTAGTACCTTTTCGGGTATTGTAACGAATAATATTTTGATATATATTTAATTGGAATATTCGGCACAACCCTTGACGTCTGAACCAGATCCCGGGCTGCTACAATTCTCTTTCTTGGCTCCAATCCAATTTCATGGCGCTCTAGAAAACCAAAGGGAGTTGCACGCTCATCTACGGAAGCTGAGTATCGTGCCTTGGCATCTACTATTGCATAGGTTTGTTGGATATATCAGCTTTTTCGAGAACTTGGCATCTCACTGTCAGCACCTCCTCGTCTCTTATGTGACAATCTCGGTGCTACACGTCTTGCCTTGCATCCGATTATGCACTCCCGCATGAAACATATTGCATTAGACCTTCACTTTGTTCATGATCTGTCTGGTAAAGGCATCTTTACAGTGGAATATGTCAACACACTGGATCAACTTGCTGATGCCTTGACTAAACCGCTGCCCCGCTCTCGTTTTATATCATTGCGATCCAAATTTTATGTGGCGGACGGCACATCAATTTTGCGGGGGCGTATTAAGGAATGAATTTCTCTACAATATTCCTAACAGAATTTTGTGATATGTGTATATTGAAATTGATTTGGTTGTGCATAGTTCTTGGTTAGAAAAGATTGTAGATATTTTTAGAAATTATTCTCCTGTAATTGTATTAATAGGTGACCTCACCTGAGTGAAAAAAATAACTCATTCACACATAATATTACTCTTACATAATCAGAGCTGTAAAGAGCTCTAACCGGAGATGTACAAGGTGAGCTCCGATTGGATCTCCTCACAACTCCACCAAAGGTGTTTCAAGGGCTTCGATTGGGAGCTCAACCGAGTTCTCATCAAAGCTCTTGTTCAGGATAAGAACGGACCACGTTGAAAAGAAGATTTGGACCGTTTAATTAATAATGTCCTAACCTGGACCATTTTATCTAAAATTGTCTTGAAGTGAGTGTGTTATATTTGGGTTGTTTCTCCTATCCCTAACATGATTTTATCTACATGTATTATGATGATGTATGGGATCGGATCATAATTGTCAAACTTAAGGCTACACATGAAGTGTTCGAAAATTTACACTTGTTGAAGTATTTGTCATAGTCGAAACAATATTGTTCAAGAAGTAAGACGGAAAGTACCTGAAAATACTTCTTTTGTTGCCAATTATGCGGTCCTTTACGAGGAAACACAAAGCTAGTACATTCAAGACCATATATTTTTTCTTCTTGTTGGCAGCTTCTGATGAAGGGATAATTAAAATAAATTATGATGTGTCTGTTTGTCGTATGCCATTGTCAGTTAGGTTAGGAGATGTTGTTGCGCGTAACAATAGAGGGTGATATACTTGCATAGAGTCGTCGTAGAATAAATCATCATTAGGAACCGAAATGACGGGAAGCTTTAGCAGCTCAACTTGCTTCCAAAATCTATACATGATTGCACAAATTCTATTTGAGATATCCGGTCGATAACTTTATATGTCTGTTATAGAGGCTTTCGTGGAGGAGATTCGTACTAGTTGTTCCAATTTTGATTATATTGTTTTTCGTATGCTTCTAAACTCAATAAAGTTCTTAACTCATTTACTTATGCGTAATTTTAGTGATGACGATGATGGTGATGATGTTTCTTACCAGTAGTCATTGTTATGCAACATCTTTTCCTATTTATTAATGAAATTGTCTACTTTTTCTAGACCCGTAGTCCGTACCAAATTATTCAAAACCCCCCCCCCCCCCCCCATCAAGCGGGTCGGATACCTGAATACAAAACCCGAACCCCCAGCCCTAGTTCCGTACATTCAACCAAAAAACCCCTGCCCTAATCTTCTTGCTTCACGCTTCAGCATATTCTCCCGCCTGTCCTATCTTATTCCCTGCAAATCTGTACTGCTCCACTTAGATACCCTAATGGCCTAATTCAATCAATCAACCAATCACTTTTTGCGTATCATCACCTCGTTCAGCAAATACTGAATCACTTTCAGTTCATTTGCGTTTTCAATTTGCCTAATAAATCAATTTCTCTGAGTCGGTGAAATGGGTGTACCGGCGTTTTACCGGTGGCTGGCCGAGAAGTATCCGATGGTGGTGGTCGATGTGGTAGAAGAAGAGGCTGTGGTTATTGAAGGTGTCACAATTCCTATTGATACGAGTAAACCCAACCCTAACAAAATCGAGTACGATAATTTGTACCTCGATATGAATGGCATTATTCACCCCTGTTTTCACCCAGAAGATCGCGTAAGCTTCTTCTACGCTTTTCTGTTTACTGATTTGTTCCTGAACCTACTTTTTGTTGTGAATTCTGTTGAGCTGAGCTCTGTTACTGGAATTTAGTTTGTTAGGTTTTTGCTTATTGCACCCAAGTGTTTGCTCGTCATTTTATTGATGTATATGGTCTATAGCTTAGCTTATGTCAATTTTGAGCTCGTAAACGGAGATACCTTCTCTTCAGAGCATTGAGCTAAACATTTAGAAATTGTCATGAAGAACAGTGATCAGATCGAGGTTGCTTGGGTTGTATTTGCAAACAATTATTAAAAGTACCTTTGGCTCTCGTTTGGGAGTTGAAAAAAGTGATGATAAGCTGTTTGATATTGTTGCGAGTAGTTTGGAAGATAATCGGGTTCTGTTTGTCTAATGTCTTATGATAAGTTAAATGAACTGCCGTTCTTATGTGAAGTGTCTTGAACATTTCCTGGCTACTTGCAAACCAGTTGCTCAGTTTTGCTTGACACATACCTAGCCTAGTGAGTTTGTTATTGTTGCAGTCTTAGTTTATAATATAGTCGTATTATTGTAAGTGGTGTAAAATTGTTACATTGTTGTCATTATGTCTAATGGGTCATCCCTTGTTTAATGTGGGGTGTGGTTATAGTTTGTATAGGTTGAATGCTGGAGGTTTCTTAATTCTAGTTCGAAATTACACTGAATTTGAACCCCCCTCACAGCACACCCAACACTCACACAGTCACACACACACCATCCCGACGGCTGCAGTGCATAAGAATTTTCAATTTTAGACATCACATGACTGTTTGGCATTGACTAAAGAAAGTGAGTTAGGGACATAGTTTAACTCCTGAATAATACTTGATTCCTAAGAGTTGTGAGTTTTGGTGTTTGGCATTGTGTTAATGAGTATAAGTTTTATTAGGGAATTGTTACTTGCTTTATTGGGTGTGTAAGAGTGAAGTGATGTGTGTAAGAAAGAAGCAAGGAGTTGAGTGAAGTGATTTGTGTAAGAAAGAAGTGATGAGTTTTGTAAGGCTATTTGATTGTATAAATTTTTTTATATTGATGTGATTGATATGGAGATAGAAAATTAGAATACAGAGGGAAAGATCTTGTTTAAGGGAGCTGGAGTACGTAAAAATAAAATACTGCTGAGGTTGAGCTTAAGTTCAAGACAAACTAACTTCTGTTGAACTCACAGGAGTTGAGCTTTAACGCTATTATAAACAGTCGGCACATTACTGAATAGTAGCTCTTTTAGGTACCAGACTAACAGTATATAATCATGTGTAACACTTTTCAGTTGATTAGAAACTGTTGTGATTCTGAGATAAGCTGTTAGCCATGTTATTCCATGCCTATTGGCCAAATCATAGTTGACACTCACACACTCACATATTGGATACATGTGTTCGTGTCTTTGTTTCAAATAATAAATGGCAGACAAATAGACATTAGACAATTTTACACGATACTTTTTATTTAAGGGTGTGCACTAAATAGTACATCATGCATGTCGTTGTAATCTTGTTATGTAGGCTATTAAGACACTACTAACTCAGAGCAGAACAGTTTTGGAGCTGTAGGCTTTGGGCCTGTGCTGTCATTTCATCCTGCTTATATTACTAAGTAGATGATATATTGATTTTGCACCTCACCCCTGATAGTTATTTTCATCTTGTAACTTCTTCACATTATAACAGACAAGTCTAATTTTGAACTTATTTTTGTATGCAGCCTTCTCCAACTACTTTTGATGAAGTTTTCCAGTGCATATTTGATTATATAGATAGGCTTTTTGCGATGGTACGGCCAAGGAAACTGCTTTATATGGCAATCGGTGAGTAAAAAGGTCAACTGATTGAGTGCTAAGTTTAAACTCAGTGTAACTAATAACATATCTTATGTAGATGGTGTGGCACCAAGGGCTAAAATGAATCAACAACGGTCAAGGCGTTTCAGGGCAGCCAAAGATGCGGCAGAAGCGGTTTGCTTCTTCATAAGTTTCTTTGTGTGTACAAGTGGTGATAGACATGCATGTTTCATCTGATTTGCAGTTCTGTTTGTGTAGGCTGCTGAAGAGGAGCGGTTACGTGAGGAGTTTGAGCGTGAGGGCAGGAAGCTTCCTCCCAAACAGGAGTCACAACTTGTTGATTCCAATGTTATTACTCCTGGAACACCATTTATGGATGTTCTGTCAGTTGCTCTGCAATACTATGTTCACCTCAGAATAAACAATGATCCTGGATGGAAAAACGTGAAGGTATTGTTGTTGTTGCCTTGCTGCAAGTCTGCAACTCAGATTTTGCCTTTAATATATAATTAATTTGCAAATGGCAGAGTCTGTGACTCTGTTCAGTATGATACCAATTGCAATCGCAACAGCTGTATTAATGATGGCTAATGCATACCATTTTTGCAATATTTTTTACTCAAGTTACTTTTCTTTCATTAAGGTTATACTCTCTGATGCAAATGTTCCTGGTGAAGGGGAACACAAAATCATGTCATACATTCGTCTCCAAAGAAACCTTCCTGGTTTTGATCCAAACACGCGGCATTGTCTCTATGGTTTGGTATGTGTTACTGTTGCTTCCTTCCGTTTTGAAAGTTCCACAACAGCCAAGGAGTTGGCTGATTTGAAAAATATGACCTACCCTGAAAACCTGTCTCTTGATTCTGGAACTGCAGTGCTCTAATTACAAATTGTTATTTACTTTATTTTATTTAACAGGATGCTGACTTGATCATGCTAGCGTTGGCGACTCATGAAATTCATTTTTCGATACTTCGAGAGGTAACAATAAGAACATCATAAATGTCAACTCTTTGTGTTGAGTTGTTTCTTACTTCTGAAACACTTCTGCCTGGTGATGACTCAGAATGTCTAGATACAGTTAATTTTAGTATCATAAATGTATATACTTGGTGAAACATGGCCTTTTGGACTTGAGCCTATTATGTGTGTCAATGCATAGGTGCTATAACACACAGATTTTTGTGCTGCTCTGATATTTGATATTGATGATGATTTTTTTCCTTCCCTTTTTGGTTCTGAAGGTTGTATTTACACCGGGACAACAAGAAAAATGCTTTCTTTGTGGGCAGATGGGCCACTTTGCTTCAGACTGTGAAGGTAAAGCCAAGAGAAAGGCAGGTGAATTTGATGAGAAAGGTGAAGTCATTGTACCTAAAAAGCCATTTCAGGTTTGTCTGTGATTTATTAAAAGTACCAGTGTATTTGGAATTCTAGAATTCTGTGTTTAAATGTTTTTGGCTGATCCATTGTTATGTTGTAGTTTCTAAACATCTGGACGCTCCGCGAATATCTGGAATATGAGATGAGAATTCCTAATCTTCCATTTCAGATGGACTTTGAATGCATAATTGATGATTTTATCTTCATGTGCTTCTTTGTCGGTAATGATTTTTTGCCACATATGCCCACACTTGAGATTCGCGAGGTTTGTTTTGATGCTTTACTTCCAAGTTCACTGGTTATTATTGTATTTATGCTGTGAGCTTTTGATTTGAACGTCAGTGGTGAATTTTTATCATGAATAAGTACAAGGCAACCTGGACCGATCCAAAGACTGGCTGAATATAAATTGGAAGCAAGAAATGTTGATTCTTCTTGATTTAATTTCTGTGTGAAACCATCTTTGAATCTGTAAATTGAAGGTTATGGATAATAGATATGCTAAAATGTGAACTGGCCTGTGATTTTGAAAGCTTAGAATTACTTCCATGTTTCCCAAAAGAACATCAAACTGCATTTAAAAGATTGAGTTGTCAGAAAAAGTTACTAGTTGAATAGATTAGTGTAGATTTTACAGATAAATTTTTGTTGGGAAGTTAAGAAATAAAGAACAATGAATATGATAGGGATCCGTAATTATAAGTAACCAAATGATTATTAATTTACTATTTATTTGGAACTGCACACTCCATGTTTTCTATGCCACATTAGGGCATCGATACATCTGTATCATTGTTTATTCTAATTTCTACACAGGATGAGGCTGGCACTTTTGCCTTTTTATTTTTCTGGATGTACAAAGAAACCAATTTGCATAGAGGATAGCTGAAAATAATGCATTTATATCTATTTTGGATGGTATAGGGTGCCATTAACCTGCTGATGGCTGTTTATAAAAAGGAGCTCAGGTCCTTAGGTGGCTTCTTGACTAATGGAAGCAAGGTGTGTTAATTTTGTTCTATAAATAATGATAGTCGATCCTGATGTTAATGCTTTGTCATGGTTACATGTATGATTGAGCTTTATATAATGTTCCACTACCTTTCCTACCCTCTTCAGCCAAATCTCCAGAGAGTGGAGCGCTTTATTCAAGCTGTAGGAGCGTTTGAAGATAAAATATTTCAGAAAAGAGCCAGGCTGCATCAGGTTGGTTCTACTTATCCCCTCAAGTTATCACCACTTCTCTGACCTCTGTTTTTAGTAACGTGATGCAGTAGGTACTAGGTATGCACACCAGAGCTTAGAATTATGCATTATCAGTGTATTCTTTATTATACCATGTTGGCCACTAGATCCACTGTGCAAGAAATGTGAATGGTTTATCCCACCATAGTTGAGTCAGCAGTAAGTGCCAAACCAGTACAAAAACATGCTTTCTGGAGGTAAAATGTGTGAATATTTATGTTATACATCTATCAACAATAAGGGGAAACAATAGGATTATGCAGTAACATGACGAAATGGGTGTGCACACCAGAGCTTAGATGTGTTAGCCGAGTATTCTTTAGTACTACATGTACTTGGCCTCTAGATTTACTGAGCGAGAAATTTGAATGGTTTTATCCCACCGTAGTTGAGTCAGCAGTATGTCCATACGAAGCCAAAACACATGCTTTCTGGCGGTAAAGCGTGTAAATATGCATGTTTATATCAGCAATAAAGGGAAACATATATTAGCCATGTCATCAAGTTTTAGAAATAAAGCAGCAGCCATGTTTGTTTAGTACATGATAGATAATTTGTTTTTTTTGCTGTAACATAGAAACAGCCATTTGGCACATAAACTTGCCATGTATAGTTGAACAAAAACTTGCACTAGTCAGAGAAGTTTTTTTTTTTTTTGGTGAGGGGTGGGGGAATTAGTTGGTTGGCAATATTGCAGACATATGAAATTGGATTGAAAGAAAGATAATCAATGTTACAAATCTCTGCGAAGACATTAACATGTATATAAAACAATATAAGGATTAGCTCTAGATAAAACCAATCTCTGATGATACGGTACGACAAGAAAACAGAGATCAAGATGCCTGGGCTGCTCGAGCCACATCTGGGTTAATATACAACTATTGTTATTCTTTTTGTTTCATTGTTTATTCTGTAACTCTCATGATTATTCATCTATCGAAGGACTTGGATATGCCTGCTAGTTTCTGGTTTCATCTTTTAATTTTTCTGATCTTATTTGTATCACTTGAACTGGCTAAAGCTCTCTGGGTGGTGCAATGCTCGACTTCTTATAAAACCCTGGGGTCAGCAAGCAACAAGTTTTTTTCATTGCTAAATAGAGTTTTTATTACTTGTATATGTCTGATACTGATTGGCCTGGCTTAGTTGTGAAGCTGAGTATTATCCCATGGCTTCTACTTCTTTGACAATGTCATGCTGTCCCTTGTAGCCAGCTGATATGTATCAATGAGAAGTTCCAAGCGTATTTCATTTTTATAGGATCGGTAGAAAACCCCATTATATAGCTACAAAGGAAAACTTGAGCAAATGCAATTCATATTTTCACCCAGTGTAGACAATGAAAGGCCCTGAGATATGTTAAATAACTAGAGTGTGTCCTATAGCTTTTCAGTTTTTTCTTGCTTAGGCTCAATTATAAAGGTTTCTAGTCTATTCTTTTCTTTTACGAAAAAAGAGAACTTCATTGACCAGCACAAGGTGTACTTTTCTATCTAGATGATTCAGCCATGGGTATTACATGGGAACTTTATCCCAAACAAAAAATAGACCTGGACTTTTTATGACAATTATGAAGAATTTATATGGTGTCCTATTTAGTCATTGAGAGTAAACACATGAAGGACTGTGTGCTGCCATTCTCCCGCTTTTCCATATCCAAATTACGATTGTCAAAGATGTTCTCATCCTTTCTTCCCACATACTCCAATAACAAGTGCACACGGGTGCCCTGTAAATGTCATTTCATGCTTTCAAGATGGAAAAGTCCGTTACTTTACTGTACCCGGCTGAGGAGATGTTAAATCATGCTTTTAATATAATCTAAAGAGGTTTATAGTATAGAGTGTACATCTCTACTTATGCTTTATGGTCTCTCTCAATCATTTATATGGAAGCTACTCTGATTTTACATATCCACATTATTTCCTTGGACCCTAACGGCCTAACCTAATATGCTGTGTCTTCGGATTTCTGTATTTTGGATTTTGGAGGTGCTGTCTCTCTATATATGCACAATGCAAAAAAGCTGTGCTCTTTCTTTAGTTTTGTGGTTAATTTTTAAATTATGTGTGGTCGATTAACCTATATTAAATTGCTAATTATATTATAATCACCTTGTAATGTTCACAGAGACAATCTGAAAGAGTTAAGCGTGACAAACTAGCCAAGAGGGGGGATGATATGGAACCTAGTAACCGACCGGAACTAGTTCCAGTTAATCGGTTTCATGGTTCTCGCCTTGCTTCTGGTCATTCACCTTCCCCATTTCAACAGAAGGATTCTTCTACTTCTCGTAGGCATGATCAAGTTGGCCGTGCTACGTCAAGTATGTCTGATCTTGATATACAGTGCAAACAATCTGGATTGTCGGAGGGCAAGGACACTCATGGCCGGGCCCAGAAAGTTGCACGCTTCGACTCTGGGGCCACCATAGGAGCAGCAATTGTTGAAGCTGAGAGTAATCTTGAAAATGATGTATGTATTCTTTCTTCAAAGGAGTAAATTTATTACGATGTTTCTGGTGTCATTTCTGTATTTTAAAATTAACATCAATTTTTTTGTAGTTACGGCTTGATTTTTGGGTTAGGTCCATTTGCCTTTTTCACCTGGATTGTCATAGGATCATTGCTGTAATATCGAATATTTTGTTTGAGATGTAGTGAACTTGTTAAGTTCATTCATATATGGTTTCTTTCAGGTAAATGATAACAAGGAAGAGCTGAAAATAAAGCTCAAGGAGAAACTTCGTGAGAAGTCTGATGTATTTAATATGGATAAGGCGGAGGAAGACAAGGTCTAAGCATTATTCTCATTATGTGTATGCATTATTGTTTATGCATTCTGATACCTGGTTAATTTATTGAAATTTCCCTTGGTTGTGAAGTTCAAGATTAGTACCGTCTAGGATAGTCAGAGCTTCTTTTTTTTTTCACTTCATTTTTATTTAAAAAAATATCTTCTATTGAGTATCTTTTTTTTGGTGTGACTGTTGAAAGCTTTTGTATTGTGCTGTCCGTTTGCTCTGAGTACCTGAGGCTCATATTAGACATAGCTTCATATTGTTAGGAATAATAAGATTTCATATTGGATAAATTCTGAACATGATTTCTTGCTAAGAGAGTGGACAACATTTGTGATTGCTGTTTTCTTAGATAGTACATCAAATCAATGCACAACATAGATAACTTGTGAAATTCTACCTCTGAAATTGTAGTAGGAATTCTAGCTTAAGCTGCAAATTTTCATACATCATTTGGGAATTGTATTTGTCAAGTGCTTATCTGGCCCTAAAATACTTCATTTGTAGTTAATACACTTCTGTCACTCGGCTTTTTGTGTCAGTTTTAGATTTTGATTTAACATGCTCACATGAAAACCTTAAACATGCCCTATGGTGGATGCGAGATACAGTCTTGTTTACCTTTCGTTTGTTTTTTCTGCATTCAGATAAAGCTGGGAGCACCAGGTTGGAGAGAAAGGTATTACGAAGAGAAGTTTTCTGCAACGACTCCCGAGGAACTTGATGCAGTTCGGAGAGATGTAGTAAGTTTATAAATTCATGTCTTCTTATTTTTTTGAGTACCAGTTACAGTTTGCTGGATTGTTCGAGAACAATTGTGAAATGACCACATACATGCATTTTAGAATTTCTTGTTGTTCTTGCATCCGGTTGATAAGATAAATCTTATCGGTTACAGATACCTGCTGTGTTGGTTCTTAATTTTGATTTCTGGCAGGTCCTGAAATACACTGAAGGTTTATGCTGGGTTATGCATTACTACTATGAAGGGGTCTGTTCCTGGAAATGGTATGATATACATTCTTCTCCACTCCTCTACTGCATATTTGTTGAATATATGTAGATCATCATTGATGTGAAGGAAGTTATAAAATTGAACACTGAATGTTATGCACTTAGCCTTATACTATCACAGTATCACTTATAAATCAGTACTTTCCTGTGACTTGGGATCAATTGTGTATTTCAATAACCAGTATATTATTTGAACAGTTTCCTTGCACAGTTGCTCAAGTGTTGGATGACACTTGTGCAAAACAAGGAACTTTATCAATAATGCAAAGTGTTATAAAAGTACACATCATAAACTATTTCCGTTAGAGAAGATTTTTTAAAGCACTTTTCAGTCCGACCACCTTGGAGTTCTGAACTCTTTGTTAATAAAAAATGGGTGACTGGAAAAATTCAAATTGGATTGCTTTTGGTGAGACGGAGGGAGTTATATTAACTTTGTGAATTTTGGTGGATATTGTTACATCTGAGAGCCATTATTCTGTTTACATTGATAATACTTGTCTAATGCATACAACTTCAATTTAGGTTTTATCCATACCATTATGCGCCATTTGCATCAGACCTCAAGGATCTGGGGAAGTTGGACATAAAGTTTGAATTGGGGTCACCATTTAGACCTTTCAATCAGTTACTGGGTGTTTTCCCTGCTGCAAGGTTGGATGAGTTGTTATATTAGTTCATCAGACCTTTCTTTTGCAATACATTTAGCTATTTATTTTATTTATATATAAAAATACGTTTTGCTTTTTTTTTTTTTCGGTGTCTGACTGGGGGTGCATTGCAGTTCCCATGCTTTACCTGAGCAGTACAGAAAGTTGATGACTGATCCAAATTCACCCATTATTGATTTCTATCCTATTGGTACGATCGTGTCTTTCTTGCCGCCTTGAGATGAATAGTTTCTCATGGTTAATATGAAAAAGGTAGTAATTGTCTCTCTTATATGTGATTTTGATTGCTAGATTTTGAAGTAGACATGGCTGGTAAACGGTTCTCTTGGCAGGTGCGTTTTGCTCTTTTTTTTTTTCGTTACTGGAACATGATATGTTTTGAGGCTTTGTTCTATTATGATTCTCATTTAGTAAAAGCACTATTATCTGCTGTCCATTTTTTGTCAGGGTATTGCCAAATTGCCATTTATTGATGAATCCCGTCTGCTGGCAGAAGTGGCAAAAATTGAACACACGCTTACGGTAATATGATCAGCCTTTTTCTGCATCTTGTACTTAAGTTAGTCTTGTATGAAGGATAGGGCTAATTTTGACTGCTTGTTGGTTTATCTTTATTCAGGAAGAAGAAGCACGGAGAAACAGTATCATGTATGACATGCTTTTTGTATCAGTATCTCACACATTGTCCCCGTACATATTTTCTCTTGATGATCGCTGCAAGCAGCTCACTGAGAAAGAGCGCATTGAGATCAAAGAGAAGCTTGATCCGGCTGCAAGGTCTGTCATTCTGAAATTGTTTTTTTTAAAACAATCTTAGGCCATAGTGGTGCCTGTGAACTTTTTGTGTTAACATGATTGGAGTCTATCTTGTCTATGTCGACCAGATGTTTATTTACAAATGTTCAATATCATTTCGTTGATGTATGTGATTGGCATGATTTTTCTATGCATGCCATGTTTTATGTGCACTCTTTTTTGGGTATGTTACTTAGAGTTGAATGATTCTGGTAAAAGTTAATTGCCTCACCATTTTTCCATTTCTGCTTTAACGGGGATGGGGCAGTGCACCCAAATGCCTTGTTCTTTAGTTTGAGTTGAGAAGGTAGTAGAAATCTTTTAGTTGCATCACTTACACTTTCTTAACACAATGCCCACCAGTTCCTTAAAAAGTCAGTCAGAGGCTCCTGTTTGCTATCTGGCTTCTGTGAACACTAGCCTATTATAATTCTAAATGTTCCTTGCCCCCGTCTTAAAATGTTGTTTCACCTGTTGAAACATCAGTTATTATCCTCTGCTGGAGATCGATAACTACCTTTAGCTCACATCAATTATCTTCTGTCTTCTGCTCTCTTATTAAGTTTGCAATATTAGTTTGCAACCCAAGCCTTACCTTACCTAAAAAATCTCATGTATTTAGCCCAAATTTACTTTACCTATTAATCTCACTGAGAAAGATATCAGATTACCATTTATTTGGTTTCAGTTGGTTCCAAGTTCCCTGTCTCAGGATGTAGCTGATTAGCACGAGCCATCTTGGCCCATTATTAATGAAGGGATTTGAATCCCATCTCTGTTCATGCAAATGCCTCCATGCTCCTGTAAAAAGTGCACAAAATGTGACTCTCCCCCACAATTAATATTATCAGGGCTTTAAAAAAAGTCTCTCGTTGTTAGCCTTATTGGATCTGTTTGATTTGGTTTGTTATATCCGACGTAGAACTTTTCTCTTGTTCTTGGTTTTTTGTAACATTGTGAAAGTTAAGCACATAATTCGTTTTTTCCCAGTTTGAATTGTTGCTGAAGTTGCATTAAATTTTGGGTTTTGTTATGATATGTTAAAAGATAAAACCTCGATGAATTGTGTGTTGGGAGCTGTAAATCTCTCCTTTGTTTAATAGATGAGGTTTTAGCTACTTGTACACTCATTAGGGCGCCTTTTTCCTTCTATTTCCTTTCCATGTTTGTGCTGGCTTGGATGCATTTTTGTTATCATCTGAGTTGACATAATTTTGTTGTACATATTGCTGATTGCTTGTGATCATGTGTCTTTAACCTACAATAAGTTGAGGTCCTATATGCTCAATCTGATTACATTTAGGTCTAAATGCAGTGTTGGAATGAATGGCTATATTTCCTTATGTACTGGGGATCCCTGCCCTCCTGTCTTTAGATCACCAATTCAAGGGATGGAAGACGTAATGGACAATCAAGTCATGTAAGCTTCTAAGACATTACATACACTAAGAACCCATATGCAATCTCAGATTATTAGTGATTTAGTTTTCATTGTCATAGCTGACTTAAATTGTTACATGTCCAGATGTGCAATATATAAACTTCCCGACGCTCATGAGCACATTCCTAAACCTCCAACAGGTGTTATAATCCCAGAGAAGGTGATTTTAGTTTCATTTTCGTCTTTGGTGCTCTTTTTT
>JAYMSP010004898.1:0-14993 GCA_036897095.1 Plantago elongata
TCCAACCAAGCATCATATCTTTCATGAAGTCAAAGAGGTGTGCACCATCATGTGGGCAATCAAGCAACTTAAAAACAGGTATCTTTTTATGCAACACCCAAGCATCAACAATAAAATGTGCAGTCAAACATGAATAAGGTTTATCTGAGGTCCATATATCAGTATTTAAGGACACTTTACACTTAAGTCCATCCAACAAACCATACACCTTCTCCTTAAACTCCTCATATGCTCCAATTACATCGGCACGAATGGTATTTCGAGATGGAAAACCAAATGTTGGATTAAGATGTCTACAGAACAACTCAAAAATAGTCATGCTCACCAATGTTAAATGCATAGTTGTGTTTAATGCAAGCAATGGACAAATCCCTCCGACTCTGTCTTTGATCAAATTGAAATTCGACAGTGGGAATTCTAAAAATAGTTGTGTATGTGTAGTTTGGACAATGGTTATCCTTAACATGACTCAACATAGTAGACGTACAAGTCTGTTGGACCATTTGAACTTCTTAGAGCAATGATCACAAGTGGCGTCTTTGAAAGTTCCATCCGGTAGCCTAATTTTGGTGAAATGTGACCACATTTCTGAATGCTTTCTAGTTGAAGTTCGAGGCGGTGGCTCAAGGGGTGGTTCTTAAACAGGTTGATGACCTTGTTCTACTCTTCCGCGCGAAGACATTTTTGAACCTAAATGTAACAAACAGTTAGGAGTTTTGATAATAACAAGAGGAAAAAAGAGGAGGGTCACCAAACAATTAATCCACAAAATCCAAGATTGGCAATGTATAAAATTCTGGTCCAAAGCTGTATATCAATTAAAACATGCATATAAGGTAATGCAGGCCCTCACGTCATAGCAATTGGCTCAGCAAAAAACAGATTAGATATGACAGTAAGTTGCTCCATCTCAAACAATAAACGAACCATGCCAGTAAGTGGAACCATGTATTATTTGCAATCTAAGTGATACAGGAACTGTTGTATTATTTGCCCACGATGCAAACTCCCATTGGTTGTACACTACCTAGCTATCAGAAGACTGGCAGTTTGGGCCTTGGTGTAATAGTTAACACTTAACGTACAATAAGGCCACGCTTTTGGCTTCTTGACATCAAGGAATTTGCCTAGGATGGTATATGTACATAAAATTCACGACACCTTTAACTTGGTTTATAGTCAGTTTGAGCACTACCATTCCCACAGGCCACAGCCTTCTTGCAGCCTGAATATATATATATATATATATCAAAACAACACAACTCACGTTATAGATAATTTATCATCAACTCTCCTTCTAAAATGTGCTTCAATTAGAAGGCTAACAAGCTAAGTGACTATAAAGTATATTCAGGCACAGAGCAAGATAATGTAACAACAGTCACATACTTCAAATCACAAGACTATATATATATATCAAAAGAACACAGCTCGAATTATAGATAATTTATCGTCAACTCTCCTTCTAAAATGTGCTTCAATTGTAAGGCTAACAAGCTAAGTGACCACTAGCAGAAGAATTAAATTGAATTAAGCTTAAGATTCGATTTTTAACAAAATACTCAACAAAGCAAGTTCAATGAAACAGTAAGCAAAGATAGAAGCTCCCAAAACAGTCAGCAAACAATCAACAAGCTAAGAATTCGTAAATGAGTGAGACACCGCTACAAAATCATATGGCATATATAATGACAGAAGACAATGCAACACATGAATCCATGATAAAATACACATATATCTACCAGGAAATCTACGATTGCGTAATGTCATTGAATTCGAACTCACTTGTTAAGACAAGTAATTGAATAGAAAGCCATATCGAATAGAAACCCAGAATTTCAGCTACAAGCCTACAACCTGAAATTGCCTTTCTCATCAGTATGTGAGTAGAAACCCAGACGGAGAAGAAGAAGAAAAGCACGAAAAGAAGAAGCATGAGAAGAAACTGATTTACCTGATTGCGAATAACAAATAAACGAAGCTGATTTCAGGAAGAAGAAAAGCGAAGCCGATTTCCTTAAATAGTGGAATATTGGATTCAATTGGGTTTAGGTCATCAACGATTTTCTTTCGAATTTTTTAATTAATCTCTAGTTCTAGTTCCGGTTTCGGTTCGCAATTTCATGGATCGATTACGGATTTGGATCCAGTATGCTAATAAGATGATTTGATTTGGTTTGATTTAGTTTGGTCCCAACTTATTGACAGGCCTAATCCAGAGTCCAGCCCGGGCATCTATTGAAGAACCACACCATCTCATCGCGGAACCCAAATCCGAATCCAAGTATCCAACGCCAACCCTAATTCATCATCCAATCCAAATCCTATAACAACTAATCCAAATCATCCTCATCCTTACATAAGCGAGTACACATTTCCCTTTCTCTCCACTCTTCTTCTTCACCTGAAATCCCAAATCGGAATTCAGTATAGTCGATTACTTCTCCGATCAATCAATTCAATGGACTCTCTACAATCCAATTACCCTGAGGAATCACCTTTCCAATCCCAACCACCTCCCGAAACCCTACCCAAAACCCTACCCGATTTCCCCAAGCCCCTGATTTCCGAAAACGGCCGTACAAACACCACCAGCGGAAACGACAAGGAAATCTCCGGTGGCGAGGAGGAGACATCCAGCCGTAGGCGCCGCCGGTCGCGCTGGGATCCTCCTCCGAGCGACGGATCTACCGGCGATGCGGATGGAGGCCGGAAGAGGAAGTCTAGATGGGCGGACGATGAGCCCAAGCCTCTGCCGTTGGTTCAGTTGCCTGATTTCATGAAGGATTTCACCGGAGGTATGGAATTTGATCCTGAGGTACAGGCTTTGAATAGTAGGTTGCTTGATATTAGTCGTAAGTTACAGTCTGGTATGGACTTGGACGATCGTCCCGAGGGTGCTAGGTCGCCTTCTCCGGAGCCTGTTTATGACAATTTGGGGGTTAGGATTAATACGAGAGAGTATCGGGCGAGGGAGAAGCTCAATAGGGAGAGGCAGGAGATTATATTTCAGATTATGAAGAAGAATCCCAATTTTAAGCCGCCTGCTGATTATAGGCCACCTAAGCTGCATAAGAAGCTCTATATTCCGATGAAGGAGTTTCCGGGGTATAATTTTATTGGCTTGATTATTGGGCCGAGGGGTAATACGCAGAAGAGGATGGAGAGGGAGACGGGGGCAAAGATTGTAATTCGGGGTAAAGGTTCGGTGAAGGAGGGTAGGCTGGGACAGAAGAGGGATTTGAAATTTGATCCTGCGGAGAATGAGGATTTGCATGTGTTGGTGGAGGCGGATACTCAGGATGCGCTTGAAGCTGCTGCAGGAATGGTGGAGAAGTTATTGCAGCCTGTTGATGAGGTTTTGAACGAGCATAAGAGGCAGCAGCTTAGAGAGCTTGCTGCATTGAATGGTACTATTAGGGATGAAGAGTTCTGTAGGTTGTGTGGTGAGCCTGGGCATAGGCAATATGCTTGTCCCTCCCGCTTGTCGACATTTAAGAGTGATGTTTTGTGTAAGATATGTGGTGATGGTGGTCATCCTACTATTGATTGCCCTGTGAAGAACACAACTGGGAAGAAAATGGATGATGAGTATCAGAATTTCCTTGCGGAACTGGGAGGAACCCTGCCGGAAGGTGCGACCAAGCCAAGCTCCGCGACGCTTGCTCTTCCTGGAATTCCTGTGACTAATCCTACCTGGGTGGGTAGTAGTACCAACAGTGCTACTAATAGCACTGAAGCTGGTGCGGGTAATAGTATGTTCAAACCTAAGGAATATGATGAGACAAACTTATATATTGGTTACTTGCCACCCACTCTAGAGGATGATAGTTTGATCAGCTTATTCGCTCCTTTTGGTGAGATTGTGATGGCTAAGGTTATCAAGGACCGTGTATCTGGTCTAAGCAAAGGTTATGGGTTCGTGAAGTATGCCGATGCCCAGCAGGCTAACAATGCAATCACTGGTATGAATGGTCACAAATTGGATGGGAGAACTATTGCCGTGAGAGTTGCTGGTAAACCTCCTCAGCCTCCAGGCCCTCCAGCCCCTGCAGGACCACCGTATCCTGCTCCACCCCCGTCTTATGGTGCCTACCCATCTCGGCAGTATAATTCTGGCGGGCCCATTGGAAGTGCACCCCCTGGGAGCTACACAGGGGCTCCTGTTCCATGGGGACCACCACCACCTCCCCAGTATGCCCCATACCCACCACCTCCTCCAGGATCAAGCATGTATCCTCAGTACGGATATCAGTATCCTCCTCCTCCCCCTTCTTCTGGTCCCATGCAGTCCCCCTCAACTGATGCCCAGCAAAGTTATGCATCATCTGGTGAAGCACAGCAAAGTTATCCACCAGGGGTGCAAGCACAGAGTAGTGCTCCTGCTCCACCCGTTCCAACCTATGCTTATGGAAGTTCTGTCAATCCAGGCCCCCCAAATGGCCAAGCCCCTTATCCTCAATATAGCTATCCTCCCCCTCCTCCTTACTACGGTGCTGTTCCACCCCCACCTCCTCCTGCTGTGCCTCAGCCGAATGTTGACCCTTCTCAAAGTCTGAGCAATGTTCCTTGGGCTTCTAATACAGCGGTACCACCACCTCCGCCTGCTGAGCAAAGTAACAACAGTGATGAAGCTGAGTATGCTAAGTTCATGGCGGATCTCCAACCATGATTTTATTAATTACTCGTGTTTTTCCGGGTCAGAGGTATGTATATAGTATATCTTTATCATTATATTTGCCAAATGTTTATGTCCAAATGTGTTTAATCATTGGTGAACATATTTAACCTAATTTGATGTTTCCACATCCATATTAGTCAAGTATAGAGACTTGGAGAGAAATCACTATTCCTCAATCAGCAGCATTTTGCTTCTTCTCGTTCTTATATATTATACTATCTGAGCTATGTATCTGATTTCTCAAGGATTGATAAAAGGCAGAGATTGTGTGTATTGGCTCCGTGCGAATTTCATGAAAATGCACTCTGCTAAAAGAGTTATCTGCGATATTGATTTTATCTGGTGAAGATGGGCAGTTGTGTTTCACGCTTTCAGTTGGAATATTTTAACAATGATCTTCTCTACATGCTAATGTATACTGTGTCCCATTTCAACGGAACAATTTTGTATTACTTCAGGGTATTCCTTGCTGTTATACTCATACCTTTAATGAACATATTTACCACACCTCGACATTTCATATTTATAACAACCCACTCACAACTTATTCATTTTTTAATCACTTCCTTTACTATCTATGATAGAATGCAAATAATGGAGGGAGCAATTAATGAAATCCCCAGGTGGTTGGATGGGGTGTATGCTATTTAGACGGTTCTAAGTTAACTAATTATGGTTGCGTAGCTGATGGCATATTGACTACGGTCTTATTTATTACATATTCTATGTGGTATATAAGCATTCTAATTGTTTAGATCATATAAAGTATGCAGTAAGCCCGGTATTGCAAGGGAAGTTAATTAACCTAGTAAACCTGGACCCGAGCTAAAAGTTTTTAGATCATTTTGAGATTAATATGTTGTAGTTCTCTAGGAAGCACGGGGACGGGGATGGGGACGATACGCCGGGACGTCAAAGTTCAAAAAAGTAGGGGACGGGGACGTTTAATTTTTTATTAATTTTATATATTTAATATGTAACTCAGATCTGTAGAGAAAGAACCCAAATAGAATTAGAAGTGGACTCATCCAAAGGTCCAAAAACATAAAATGCCCAAAAAGAGTGAAGGTTAAAACCCTAATCAACCCTCTTCTTCTTTCTTTTCAAAGAAACAAATGTATCTTCTTCTTCTATCTCTGGTCCACCGTGTCTTCTTTCCAGCGCCTCCTTTCTCAACTCTTCTTCATCTCTGTTTCTTTCTTTCCTATGAAAATCAGAGAAGCAAATCCGTTTAAATCAACGGCCCAACAAAGCCAATCACAATTTTCTTCCAGGCATAGGTTTCTGTCCGAGAATTATGGAAAATTATCGCGGCTTAGCCGCTCCAGAACGTTTCGGTGACGTTGCAGCCGACGGGGACGTCCCCTCGTCCCCGGAAACATCCCCAGACGGGGACTCCGGGAATTTGGATGTCCCCGGGCTCCATAGGTAGTTCTCATATTGAAATAATAATGTGCAGAAAGTAAAATGGTTACCTGCACCAAAAATACTTATTCTTCGTTTGTAGTTCCTCATGGTTTATTAGTTGATTGAACTAGATGAATATATAGAAGGAGAAAGGATTTAGGAGCAGCCAATGTTCTCTGTATTTTCCCTGACAAACTGCACTTGAACTTCTAGTTATGCTTATTAAGGACCAAATTGACCACCTTGAGATCCTAGCGACTTTACCCAGCTTCTCAGTGATGTCAATTAGTATGATATGTTAGACTCTTATTACTTCTCATATTATGTGAACTGTCTGTTTGCTCACCTGAAATGTTTATGATGTGTGCAGACAGCCTTATTTGATTGATATAACTATGGTCTTGCAAATGGAGTATCCTGTACCAACTTATTTGGAGTCTTTGTACTCTGAGCTCATATTTGATTCCTTGATATGTTTCTATACGCATGCAGTCACTTCTATTTACTTTTGTATTGCTTGATATATCATAACACATGTTTCTTTGTGATCATCTAATATTTTGACAGGCTGTTGGAGCTCTTCTCATCCTGATTTCTTATCTCTTGCCATGATTTACTTATTGGAAGTTTGGGACTCACATAACCTTGATGTACTGTTAACATGTGCAGAGAGTCGGATAAAGTTCTGGTAACTCAGCTCCGTGGGACGATTGATTCACATATTACTTTTGTAGGACAAGTTCTATCTTTTGGACGCCTATATCTGCTTTTAATTGTGTGATTTTCATGGATTATTATACGTATGTTATGATTGACTCTTATAATTCTGGTTTGCTAACCTTTGTGTTGGTTCATCTTATTATTGCTGGTGCTATGCACCGGTTTGCTCTCATATTAATCATCACCCAGTTTGCTTCTTGTGCTTATGGTTATGAATAGTTTGTGTAGACCAAAGGTTGAAACAGGCTGACGCTTGCCTCTTAACAGTCGTATATGGAGGTGAGAATGTATAGGGTTGTGAAGCCACAGGTAGTTATATCATGTTTATGGGGAAACACACCTTGGAACCCTGACTATTGGCCCTTTTGCATCTTGCAGTTAATGTTTTCTCCTAGACAGAAAATTTTAAAATTGTCTGTATCTTGATCCCAAAACTACCCACATTCTACCTTTCGAGGTATTCTTGATTTTCCGCTGTTTGTGGGGGAAAAAAGTCATGTGGCCATCTCTTTCCATATTATATTTTTGAGGCAAATTTGTCTTCCCTGGGTGTATACAGTAATGCATACAAGGTGATTAATGAAATTTGTAGCTGTGCGAGTAGTCTCTTGGGGACAGTGTTAAGGTTGCAGGCTTAGACAATGATAATATTCTGATGAACATCTGTTTCCAGCAGTCATTCCACATGAAATTTTGCATATATGGAATGAACCTCGTAGGAGAGGATGATATGCCAATGTTGAATGCACATCAGTCCTCTATATAACAGTGTTGCTTATATTGGAATTGTTGAGTCATAAAATAGAAATGAAATGCAGAAAACCCTGTGGTTATGGGACCTTGTTAACTCAATGCAAAGTGTAAACAGGCCTATATTAGGGGTTGCAAGGTTTAATTTTCCCAATGTTTTTGAAGATGTCATTTTCATTTCTCTTCCCGTTACCGTGTGCTCTGATATCTTCTCCTAGTTCATGTATGGCAGGTGATGTAATTGTGCTGGATAATTGAGCTTCTCGTAGAATGCTTCTCCATTTTTGCTCCAAAAGTTTCATTGTTACTTTATGGCCTGAGATATAAACTTGAAGAAAGAATGTAGGTCTGTTCTGTTAGGAGTTGGGTAGTTCATGAAAGAATGTAGGTGGTAAATTTTTAGGAAAGACGAACTTTTCATGATGAAGGGCGTTTGGATCTTCTTTGACTTCATTGTTGTGTGAGGATGGTACACCCTAATACAATAATATAATTTGACGGTGTTAAAACTATTGCATCGGTTATTAGTGTGTTGACAAATCCCAGGATAGCAGTGAAACCTCTCTGCAAGGTGTCACATGTTTCCTGCTGGATTCACATTTTAATCGACACTGTTTTTAGTTTCCAATAGTCTTTTTATAGTGTGCTCTGTAGTGCTTATTATTTCTCCTCCTGTGTCTTACCAGATGCATTGTTAGCTACTTCTGAATTCGCTTCCCTTGAATCCCCTTCTTGTGATTGGCAGAAGTTTCTATTTGCCATGAATATGTCCTCTTTGTTAGTGTATATACTCCTGTTAAAGAATAGCAGCTACAAGATCGTGTTGTTTGTCTGGTTGATGTTTGGTTGATTGTACTTGGATGCAACAACTCCCCACATTCAATTGCTAAAAAATTCCTACTGTAGACACAACTAATTATGTGAAAAATAATCAAAATATGAACGCTATTTAGAATTGTTGATATGTTTGTAACTAGTGTGGGGGGTGAGTCCAAAATGTAAACTCTACGTGAAGATTTTGATTTGTACAGACTACGCTTCTGAAGCTTTGTTAATACTCCACTTGTTTCGAATTAAAGTTGGTTTGTTTTAAACTCCACTGACTCTTCTTTAAACGTTGCACCTCTAATATTTTAGTTGCATTTTTTTTAAACTTATGTCTTGATCAATTAGAAGTTTTGTAAAGTAAATTATAGAGCAACAATCAATTCATGTTAGCTTCTAGGTTTTGACTAATTTTAATACAGCGTCGCACTATACTAAAGAGAATATATTTTTTAAAATTGGACAAGTGATAAATTTTCAACATAAAAAATTAATTAATTAAATAGTTGAATAATATAAATTATTTTTAAAATATGAATTATATGAATTAACAAAGTACAATTCTTACAAAGAATCTTTTTAAATTTCTCTAAACTCGAACTTCCATGGCAGATCCATAAATATCATGGAAGCTCAAGGAAGAGCTTCCTCGATCTACCATGAAACTCAAGTTTTCATTGAAGATATGCAAATCCATGGAGCATGGAAGGTCGAGCTTCATAAATCTGTCACTCTAGCTTTCATGGAAGATTTGCAGATCTATAGATTTCAAATTTTCATGGAAGCTCGAGCTATCGTTGCAGGACATTCATGGTTGTTAAACCTTGGAGCTTAAGCTTCACCAGATGAAGCTTGGGCTTTCATGGTTGTCCTGGAAGCTTGCAGCAGCTGATCGGAACCCCGATTGAATAAAGAGAAGTTAATGTTTTATGAAAAATAAAATTGATGTATTTGTGAACTATATGGGGTTGGTTTGATATTATTTGAGGGTATATTTGTTAAGTTTAAAGTTTAACGAGTGTGTAAATAATTTATCCTGATGAAATATTTTAATATAGTTCAACGTCTCAGTACATTATTATGTGACAGTACGATGTTTTGTCGCATTAATAAAAAATGAATTAGTGAGATTTAATTTTAAAGTGATCCAATGACTTATTTATAATATTAACAATAGTACGATGCGACGTTATTATTGTTAGTCATCTTTCAATTTCTATCGTCATCAATATTTAGTAGTAGTATTGTTCTATTTCACATTGCTAGTTGTATTTTTAAAACCTTTTTTCTTTAATATCTTATGTATCACTCTATAATTAATCGAGTTTAGTAGTAGTTTAAATTATCTATCGGCTGAATTTGTTTAAATTGCTTTAATTTGTCTTAACAAATTCATTTTATTTATGATGAATTTCTAAGTATCAAATTTGATGTGTTCAAAACAATTGTTTTGACGTGAATTGCGGTTTACACAAGGATACTTATTGCGCTTTTTTTCTTTTTGCATTTCAGAAGTTTTATTAAAGGTTAACATTTTCATTTTTCTAAAAACGCTATCTTTAATTATTAAATTTTCTATGGACTGCAACCTATATTGAATCAAAAGTGATCAAAATTCTTCTACTTGAATTTGACAGTTTAGAAGGAAAAATACAAATCTTTAATAATTTCAAAAGGGACTAAATTAATAGAATTCCTAAAGAATGTATCGATGCCTCAACGGACTGTAAATATATGACTCTCTATGAAAATACAAGTCGAACCCTGTCTATTACTAGTCCAGACACCTTACCAAGATAAGCCCAGTAAAGTCCATGATATAGAAAAAGAGCGACTAGCTCTTGACTTTTCATAGTCCACAATAATATCAAATTGTATATGCTTTTCCCAGCAAGGCCAAATATATTTGATCTCGTTATGGGCGTTCAGTTGAATTTTGCCTCGTACGTCACTGCAAGAAGCGCCCATAGTATGAATGGTTCTAAACGTATTAAGTACTAAAGAAAGTAAAGAGTAAGTTTTGTAACATCAAGCACTTCAGAGTATTACTTTCAGTAGATTTAGTTTATACTACTCGTCTTGTTTTAATACTAATCCGCACCCTGACTCTACTTTGACAATGATTAAACAGGCAAAATGAATATTCCTTTGCTCAACTTCGAACTGAGACAGAATCCTTTTGAGCCCGACCCATTCACTGCCACTGCCAGCTCAATACTCATCCGAATCTTTACGCACGAAACACCACACCAGCAAACAAAAATTGGTAGAAACGTGGATAATCCTGGATGCCAGGATTAATCATTCAGTTTCCTGCTTCTGCTTCTTCTCGCTGGGCTTGTTGTCGCCCTCACCCTTCATCATCTTAGCTTCTCTTCGTTCTCTCTTCATTCCCTTAGCTGTGTAAGGAAGTGGAACGCTCCCAATCTACATAACAACAAAGCTTAAGGTAAAGATGCAATTCTAAGGGAATATTTGGATTTAGCAGCACAACAACCCAATCATGATATATGTGGATTTAAAAAGAAGAAAAATTGCAAAGAAATAAATGCAGCTAACATTGGACAACTCTGGCACTCGTATTTTGGATAACACTGTCGTATTGTAATTCAAGGACAGGGACTGGGGAAGCATAAGAAAAATAGAACATCAAAAGAAACTCTGAAACTACTAAATGAGCTGTTTTCGTGTCCCTTGGCATAATATATAGTGAAAATCCTTCTCTAATATTGTTAGTCTGAGAAAGTGCGCACTGTAAATATCCATGAGAGGACTTTGGAAACCAAAAACTGTTGTTGGCAACTGCATAAAAAATTAGCAAGCTAAGGTTCTAGCAGAAATTTAGATCAGATTATTCGGAGGAGCAGGCAAAAGAAGTCTAGCAAAATTTTCAGATAAACAGGAGAAGCAAAAGAAAATGACTGGCAATAAGTTCAGCTGCAAGAAGTTCAATTGAAAGCTGAAACCAAGGAGAGTGATAGCAAAACAATAAAAGTACTCTTGTTTTACCTTTTGATCTGGGATATAAACCTTCCCGATTTTGCCTTCAATAATATCCTTGCTGACATTTTTCTCCTGAAGTAGAAATAGGAACATAAATTATGAATGTTTGCTAAGAAAATGGGGAATACGAACTGAAGAAGGTAGGTGATAGTTATCTGAACCTTTTTCTTAGTCGATGCAGGTGCCATCTTCATTGCCTCCTTCCTTACACTATCATTAGGAAGACGATTTCTGCGCATCACCATGTCCATAGACGGACCAACCTCAACCAGTTCCATCTTTGGTACAACAGTGCCTGACTTCTTAAGCCGTAATGCATAATGAGAGAAGAAAACCCTAGTTGAGGACAAAGCCGTGCAGACAAATACGCGGTCTAGTCCGGCCAGGTTCAAGTTTGTAACAGCCTGATAAAGTAAATTATCATCATAAAGCTGCAGTAGTAGAAAAAACTACAAAAGCCCATATTATGAAAATAAAAAAATTAGGACGAACCTCTCCACGGAAAAGATCAAGTAAGATTTCTTTCAACTGCTTCAGTTCTTCTACATTCTCAAAAGCTTCTCCAATAAACGCAAAAAACGGCTTTGTCCCGATTAGAGGTGCCAACTTCTTGTCATATGAAAATGAGTCCATGCTTCTGAAGTTCTCAATACCAACTTCAACAAGATCATAAATGTGGTGATCATATGTTCTTCCAATTACAAGATTGTTGGGCCTCTTCTTTGAGTGACAACCAAACTGCATACAGAAATAGCAACAATAAGTAAACAGACAGCTGTGCATATATTATGAGAAATCCTTGTCATGCAGGGGGTAAAGAAAAGAATTTAAAGCCGCACAGTAATAAACAAGCTCCTATCCTTGCCCACTCTATGACAGGAACTTCAAAAGTCCGAGTCAACCATTGAAAACATATAGTAACATACATATAGAAGAAACCAAATGCAGGTAGAAGGCAACACGAGCTTTGAAATAGCAGAGTCCAGAGACAAATTAAACAGATTGACCATCCATAGACAGTGGTATGTTAGTTAGATAAGACAATAGTTGCTGATAAAATTAGAACACAATTATAAGAGATCTAAATCCTAGTGCATTTCCAATCACTCTCTCAATATAATAAATTGCTTTCGGGAGTATTACAGATTTACAGTTTACGAGAACTAGCAATGATAATGCAAATGTTGCACAACATACAAAGAACTGTAACAAATCGCAGTGCAGTCTCCCTCCACTGCTGTAAGAATCAATACAGAGATTAAATACTTGTTGATTACTCCAACCTATCTGCAAATTCCTATTCATACTTAACCGACTTGATTAGAAACCAAAATGAGATCACCTTCCGGAAACACACAAAACAGCCATAAAACAATCCGCCTCACACATAACACAGCTCAATTACACAATAACTGAATATCAATGCATACAAATTAAGCCTGAAACATGAGAAAGACAAGAAACATACGACAAAGAGGCTGCAGTCTGTTTTGAGCGAGAAGAACTCGAGAGAAGTCTCGCCACCACTCTCAAAGGGTCTAATCTTATCATTTTTGCGAGTGTATCTGACTGAACTGTCTCTCTTAAGGTGATATAATTCTGTCAGAAACGAATTCAAAACACCGCTTGTTTTTGTTCCTTGAAGTATCAGAGTCTTCTTCCCAGTTTCTACCTGTATGTATGCATTACTCAATCAATCAATCAATCAAAAGTAGTACATCAATCAATCAATAAACCAATCAAACTGGAGAAGCTGCTAGCTCATTATATATTATATCGATTAGCAAACAAATAACAAAATCAATCAAGAAGATAGAGGAATTGAGCTTACGAGCTTAGGAGCACGTTTCTCAAGCTCTCGCAGGATTCTTTTCTTCCCAGGAGTCCTTACTCTGAGTGGCGGACCCATTATTACTAATACGAATTAGAGAGAATTTGGGAGAAAGAGGCGGTAAGGTTAGGTTTTTGCAGTACTAGTAGTAGATACATGATGAAGACGAACAAGGTTAGCTAGCATTCCCTTTCTACTGGGCTTATGGGCTACCTATACTTCTATTGCTGGACTGGAATATCTCGGCCCAATAGGCCGATCATAAAGCTGGTCGTCGTTATGAGTGTTACATTTAGTGTAACGTAATACAGTTTAGGTTTTTTTTTCACTCGAATACATCCATTATCCCAAAAGAATTATAAATCATAGGCTTCAAACAATCCATCTTAATCAAAAGTACTAACCAAAGTAAACTATCTTAGCATTAATTTTTGAATATGAAGTTTTAACTCATGATCATTTCAAACCCGATAAATAATAATATTAATAATCTTTTGAGCTACTCTAGTCAATTTTTTACTACTTGAAATCAGGGGTGGAAGTGTAGTATACTTGAGTAGTTCGAGTGCCCTACCCTTATTTTAATTTTTTTAGTGTATTTATTTGAATGTTTATACTTTTTGCACGGCCTTATTAACACCAAATGTTCCTTTTCTTTAATTCTATACATATATTAAGTAGAACATTGGTTAAATTATATCTTTATTTTTTATATTTTCATTAACAAGAATTAAAAATATTTTTTCTTTAATAATTCCTTTTATCTTCAAATTTATGCGAACTAGGCAGTTTGCAATCTTGGCTCTGCCCCTGCTTGGGATACTACCAAAGCTAACTTCATTCTGAAAATCCATATCCCATACACCGTTTTCATGAACGCCAACTTGAGGAGTTTTGCCTTCCATTCCTTGCCACGGGTCTTGCACAGAACCCACACCAATTCACAGTTCCAATTATTATGGGATCGGGTCAGACGAATCCAAGCAAGCACGGCCTTCCAAATACCATTGGTGGACACACACGCGATGAGCAAATGGTCCAACGTCTCAGTTTGAGAACAAGCAGCAGCCAGCATAATTCAACATTTCGAACAGACATAGTCGTTCCTTAGTCGCGAGGCGCTCGTGTAAGCCAACCACATGACCAATTGGGCGCGCAGCCGAGCTCTATTACGATAAAATAGTGACTTCCACAACACTTGGCCAACCGAAAATACGTTTTTTGTTATATCATAGAGTTCAAGTGATACATCAGTTATTCTTTATATTATTAATTCTAAAACCTCACCAGCATGTAATTCACCTTATGAATTTTGAACTTTATTAACGAATTCGACCCACAGATAGTCCACTTGATACTATATAGAATATAGTTATAAGGTTCAAAATTGATCATTATTGTTGCTTTAAGGTCTTTGAATATTAAATATCATATTATTCCTTATTAAATTGAGATTTAGGTTATTTGAATATGTAACTTTTTAAGAACTCTATGTTTTTCAAAAGAAGTATTGCATTATCGAACAGAATCATCCTTATCCGCACAAATTTATATATGTGTGTGTGTGTGTGAAAAGTGATAGGCTAATTGAAAAAATAATCATACCACATAGGATAAATTTGAGGTGGCAAATTCAACTTCAATAAAATATATTTAATTCAGCAATATTTACTAATGTTATTAAAAATATGAATTCTTCTTTGACTATTTTTCATGTCTTCATTACTACAAGAAAAATCCATTTAATATATACATACATACATACACACACACACA
>JAYMSP010004899.1:0-14987 GCA_036897095.1 Plantago elongata
ATATAATTAATAATGATCTAAGACTGAACATAAATTGAAAATGGTCTGGTGGTTATGCAATTGGCCTATAAGTAAATTGGCAAGGGATTGATTCCTAATTATGTGTAACATTTTTTCAATTAAATTTATAACAATAAAATAATATTTATAATTATACTAATAATAATGATAATAAATAAATAAAATAAATAATAATAAAATTTGAAATATAATAAATTATAACTTTTAAATTTTTTTTATTTTTGAGGGCAAATTTGGAATTTTACTTAATATTTTTATTTTTTATATTCAAATATTCTTTTGGCGAATGGGCGAACTTCATTCGCCAATTTGGCGAATCAATATAGAGCGTTAAATCAACGATCCAACGGCATATGATCATTTGTCTGATGTCAGGCAGGGCGAATGGTGTCTGGCCGTAGAAGAACCCTAGTTTGTCACTTTAAAATTATAATATATCATCATAAGAGTATCAAGTAGGTGCATAAAACAATCACACCATCTGTTGAGAATTAACAAACAAGGTTATAAAACTATAAATGAAATATACATTGCCAACGCATTAAAATCATCATATCATCTTTGAAAAATATAAGTAAATGTGCTAAAAATGTAATAGAAACTTTCGATGCTAATAACTTAAAATCATAACATAACTTAAAAGAGTATAACGAAAAATCTGTTTCTTAACGGTTTTTTAAGAAACTCGACCGGTCAGGCTAAAATTTAAAAACCCTAAAAAACTAGAAAGACTTTGACTTTCTGATGTGGAACGAATATCATTTAATTAGATTTAGAGTGTCAAGGGCCAAAGTTATATTTTATTTATTTATTAGGATATTTTTGTTATTCACGTATTCTGGTAGCAACTATGGTTAGGGTTTACTAGCTATTTAAATACCTCTTCATTATTTTGTAAGAGCAGTTTTGAGTTTATATAAAAAATTGAGGTGTTCCTCCAAATCTGTCAATTTTCGGTATTCTTATGATCAACGAATCTTGATCCATAATTCTCGGTATTCTGCTGAATCAACGAGTCTTGAGTTAATTCTTGATATTCTTTTGAATCAGGGAGTCTTGAGTTTATCGTTATTGTGAATCAATCACGCACGCTGCATCAGTTGGTATCAACTTCAGGTGATTTGGGCCAATTTTGGTGAAGAAAAGACAATTTTCGTATAACATTGATAACACAACGCAGTTCGAGTAAAACAGAGTTTTCCATTGATTTGGCCGTTGGATCGTCATGAAATTTTGCCAGTTGCAAGCCAACTCATTGATCTAGAATCTGAACGGTGGAGATCAGAATCTAATTAGGGTTGATAGGTCAAATCTCGTGCGCCGTCAAGTAGCAGATTTCTGAAAACTGTGTTCCGATTTATGACTTTCTTGTGTGTCAATAGTCAGTATGGAATTGAGAATTTGTTCACTACTGAGGAGCGTTGTTGTGAGACGAACTGTAACGAGTACCCTATTTGGGATGACTACTCGATTGGAAAGGGTAGTGATGATGAAGATAATGAATTTCTTATTATTTGGGATGAGGAAGTTTCGGAAGATAGAATAAGATTTGTTGTACAAGATGTGCTTGTCTCTACAACAAATAATATTTTTGAGCCCCATGGGATCTATGTTAGTGAAGTACAATCAAAGATACTTGAGTTGTCCATATTCTTTGTTTCGAATTTAGAAGCGTCTAATGAGAAGGAAGATGGTCAAGAAGTGCATCAACAAATTTTATTGGAAGATAGAGCGTTAGAGAAATACTGGATAAATTAAATGGAGTTTCCATGATCAACAACATGCAAGACCAGTGTTACCAGCATTACACACACCCACATGTGTTAGAGTTTATTGACGATGTCCGATATGTATTTGATAGAGGAAAGAATGATGCGCTTATGATTCGAGGACGAATCTTTTCTGTGTTGAGAGAATGATGTGGAACGAATAGCGTTTAATTAGATCTAGAATGTAAAGGGCCAAAGTTATATTTTATTTATTTATTAGAAAATTTTTGTTATTCAAGTATTCTGGTATCAACTAGGGTTAGGGTTTACTAGCTATTCAAATACCTCTTCATTATTTTGTAAGAGCAGTTTTGAGTTTATATAAAAAATTGAGATGTTCCTCCAAATCTGTCAATTTTCGGTATTCTTATGAATCAACGAATATTGATCCATCAATTCTCGGTATTTTGCTAAATCAACGAGTCTTGAGTCAATTCTCAATATTCTTTTGAATCAGCGAGTCTTGAGTTTATCGTTCTTGTGAATCAACCACGCACGCTACATCAATTTCTTTATATTTTAGGAAAATCTTACATTTTTCAAAACTTTGGCTCCGATATATGTTTTTTTTTCTTTATATTTTAGTGTATATTTTTAATGTAGTATACAATATAATTTATATCTTTATATTGGTTTGAAGTTGCTTTATGAAATCTTAATTTTGAATGGTAGGGTAAAAATGATCATTTACACTAATTTTCACACAAAACAACCTTTAGGAGGCATTTGGTAGGATCATAAACCTACATTTGGGTGTTTGTTGTTTAATAAACGACATGTTTGGTTCTGTTTATCTACCTCCTGCTGCTCATGGACTAATTAATTTTCGGACATCCCATTTACTAGACCTATAAGCTGCCACATGAAATTGGGCATAATAGATGCATTGGACTCTATGTGTCAATCATATATCGAGATTGTGCAAGGTAAGCCAAATATCTTAACACTATGTTTTCTATATAATATCCCGAATTCCCCAAACGCTTTAAGCTTCCAACACTTTTTCTAATGCTCGAACCCTAAACTCGCTCCTTCAACTCCCGGCTTGGCTGTTCCTGTACCTTCTAATTGAAAGCAACATTTTCACCCAAATACCAACCTAAACCAAAAATCTCTCGAGAGTAGAGTTTAACGGACATTAAAATTGATGTTTCATAAACCAATGAACACCAAATAGTCTAAAACTATGAGTGACCCTCCTAGTAAATGACCCTACAGCCAGCCAACATCATAATAATAAAATTCCAATATTGAATCGCACACCCGTTAAGATTTCAACACAAGTGCCAGTGATCTACAGTTCACGCAAAAACGAATCATTGCACTCATTTACGAACCACCTTTTCTTGTTTCCCCTGTACTACTCACTCATCTTACAGTACTACTTTAAAGTACTAGAAATCACTCAAAGAAAGAAACAATTTTGTAGTCCAAAGAAGAGAGAGAAGCATGAAAAGTGGAGAGGAGCCAGCAGAAAAGGAAGAATTTTTGGGGGAAAAGTTGCGCAGAGTTGTTAAAAGAGGGGGACAGACAACCCCAACAGCACCCTTTTGGAGAACTAGTACTAGTTGTGAACAACACACTACACCTTTTCATAATCACACTCGTAGTAATGGTGTTGCAGATCATCAACAACAAGAACAAGTAGTAGCTCAAGATTTTGCTCAAAGGGACAATCTTTCTTCTATCTCAGTCAGAAAACTTGGTGCCACTCTTTGGGAACTTCATCAATACACTCTCCCTCTTGCTACTATGCATAATGGTGCCCCTCCGCTGCATCTCCGCCGTCTACACCACCGCCAACGCTACGCCGATCATGATCCTTCCCCTATTGCACCTGAGCTGGTAAATTTTTTTTTTTTTTTTTAATTTCTTGTTACCAAGTATTATTCATAATTTGGGTGGTAATCAGGTTTTTTCTTCCCTGATGTTTTATTGTGCTTTAGGCTGTTATCTTCAACTGTAATTGTATGAACTGAATGTAGTAGTATAAAATATAATTAACTTTTAAGGTACAACCGCTCTATAGGGAAGAGGAAACCTGGTAATCTGGGCATTTGGCACTTGGGAGTTAGGAATTTATTAGGTTGTTAAGTTTGTTTGGTGGAATTCTTATTGTTTCTTTATAAGCATTGAACAGGAGTTTGAATGGTTCTGACTTGTGAGATGTGTTGTTTGGTAACATGAATTTAATATGGGGTAAGAATGATTTTATTGGTGATAGTTTGTTTTGTTATCAATGTTACTTCTTGATTAGCCTATAGTAAAGTAGCTAGAGACATTGCACATCCTACTAGCAATATGATGGAGTTTTCTCTCTGCAATTAATGGTGGCACAGTAGAGAATTGGACATTTGTTTTGTTGCACTTCTTAATTTGCCTCTCAGTAATTGGTTACACTGGCTTCTAAGGGTTCATGGTGCATCTGGTGATCTGCAACTTGATTCTTGTCAGCAGTTGTTTGCATTTAGACGCTTAAACTTGATTAGTTCATGATTAACATGTAAAGTTGATTAGTTGATGATGTACTATGAAGTGTCTGTTTCTGGTTCCGAATATAATTCATACTTAGCGGAATGAATAAACACAGGCTTCAGGCTGATATTTGCGGTTGTTGGACTTGTAGACTTATAGTTGCTCATCGAACTTATAACTAGTACCAGCAGAGCTTTATTTGCTAATAAGACTTGCGATACACTTATATGGCAGCCAGGAAGTTCAAGTAGTTTGAGGAGGCATGTTGCTTCACTTATGCAACGTCATCGGTCAACTGACCTCAACAATTATGCTATGCAACCTGTATCACCTGCAAGTTATAGCAGTTCTATGGAGGTACCACAATGCTGAGTGCTTCAGTTCTCTTTTCATTTGTATTTTCTTTCTTGAATGGACAGATTTTCATGCTAAACTGAAAGAGGCAATAATTTCTACACATTTTAGCAGTGTAGTACTTACACTTCATTAACTCGATTCTTCTATGACGTTTAAAATCTCGTCCATGATAAGATTTTGATTTTGGTACTCATAGATAACAGTTAACAACTATAGTCCCTGTAATCCATTCGTCTGCAGCTTGAGAAAGCAAATATTCTGGTATCCAGCTCTTTCTACCTCTTTAAAAGAACAGAAAACAAGATATGTAGTTACTTAATGCATACTATTATGGATTACTGAAGAAAAGAAACACAGTATCTTGGAAAGGCAATGAAAAAATTGTTGGAGACAGTATATATTATCTAGTATTAGTAATTACAAACTATGCTATTCAGATTGAATGGAAACAGGAAGCATCTTGAAATGTGCTGTTGAAACTTTACGAACCATACGTATGAGAACTCTTCACAGTATAATGAACTCATCTTGCATACTACTTATCATCCGTGCTATATAGGAACTAACTAAATAGCCTTATCAAAGTTACTTTATATTGCAGATTACACCCTATAACCCTGTAGGTACTCCTTCCAGCTCCATAGAACCGAAAGGGAGAACTGGAGAAACAAGTTTCAGCTTGAAAACATCCACTGAATTGCTCAGAGTGTTAAATCGTATATGGGGCCTGGAAGAGCAGCATGTATCTAATGTGGCTCTTGTGAAAGCACTAAAGAAGGATCTAGAACATGCTCGTTCCCGTGTCAAAGAACTGATGCGCTCACAGCATGCTGATCGGCGTCAGATGGATGAAATGATGAAGCTAATCACGGACGACAAATTAGTTAGGAAGAACAAGGAGCAGGACAGAATCAGTTCTGCAATTGACTCTATGAGGGCAGAATTGGAAGATGAGAGGAAGTTAAGGAAACGGTCTGAGAGCCTGCACAGAAAATTAGCAAGGGAATTATATGACGTTAAAACGAGTCTAGCTAGTGTTTCAAAGAAATTAGACGAAGAAAGAAAGTCGCGTAGTCTATTGGAAGATCTCTGCAATGAATTTGCATGGGGAGTACGAGATTACGAGATGGAATTGCATGCCCTTAGACAAAAGTCTGAAAAAGATTGGGCTGAGAGAACCAATTGTGATAACTTAATTCTTCATGTTTCTGAATCATGGCTCGATGAATGTATGCAAGCAGGCAATGCTGCAGGAGAAGCAAAGTCTGCCTTGGAAAAATTGAGGCCTGAGATCGAAGCTTTTCTGCATGCTAAAAGAAATCATAATAGTAAACTTGATGCAAGCCAGGTGACTAAGGATCTCAGCTACAGGAGAAGTTCTCTTGAGTCTATACCTCTGAATATGGTTGTGAGTGCTCCTAAAGATGACGGGGATGATGATGATAATGAATCTCTCGGTAGTGATTCAAATTGTTTTGAGCTAGAGAAAGTGATTGAGTCCAACCTGAAAACACAATGTGAGGAAAAGTGGAGGCAAAAACAGGTAAAGAAGAAACTCGCTTTTTCTGAAAGGGCGACAGGCCAGGCATCCGGTTTGCAGGGAAAATTCGAAGAACAAATGGCCCAAGCCATGTCACACGGTGAACTCGCTAACCGGGTTGAGGTTGTTGAACACATTATGAATGGAAAAGGGAGTCCACTTGAATCTAACATTTCACAGAACCCCGAAAGACGTGAAGAGGCAAAAGAAAGTAATTCTGAGAGGAAGAACGAGCCTGATGCAATTACCGCTTCGAGTTCTAATCATATTCTTGACAATTTAATTAGAAATCACTATTTGTTGACGGAAGGTGGTCAAGTACAACAGGATAAGGAATATGGAATGGCCTCTTCGGCCTGGAGAAGTCATCCAAGCCCAGTACGCAAATGGACAGAGAAACTACCATCACATGATCTTGACATTTCTGAATCATCTTCCAAGTTACCTCCAGACTTGAAGCAAAACACTCTGAAGACAAAGCTGTTGGAAGCAAGAACCAGGGGCCAACGTTCGCGTTCACGTCCAAAAGCCTCACTGACAACTTCTCGCAATGAATGATGCTGTTTTTGAAAGTCCGGTAACTTTTCTGTATCTAAAGAAACTCATATTTTTGGACTGCCTGTAAGTTCCTATGGTATATATTGCTCTCATGGAAGCTCACATAGTTTCTGGGTGTTATGGTTGCATCATGCGTCTGTCAATTTTATGGACCACATCAAGGTGGCATGTGGTACATATTGAATCCCTGGACATCAATTGAAGCAAAATGGAAGGGAAGAAAAGTTGCATGATGAATATGTGCAGTATGATTTCTTTTTTTCTTTCTTTTCTTTTCTTTTTCTTTTTTCCTTTTTTCGTTTACGTAAAAATTATATAGCGAACAAATGGTTTAGTTTTTTCTGGCTTGACTATATTGTAAAAGCACACGACAGAAGAAATTTGCTGGAATATTTCTATTACTAAAACTCTGAATTTAACGTGTACCCTGTTGGAATGTAGTTGAGGCAGCTAGGGTTCTGGGAAATCAACTTGAAGGCATCAGTAATCTATATCATTCCATTGGGACGACGAAGGAAGCTTTCCCATCCTTCGGATTCCCGTCTGTGATTGTGAATGTTTTCTCATCGAGATCTATTATAACTGTGCACAGCGTATAGAGTAATGGACCTGTAATCCAGAAAGTTGTCACATGTCAAGAGACATGCATTCATCTTGCTAGAAATGCTCATGCTATTTATTTCACTTACCAGTCATATAGATAGGATATTTCGGGTCATTTCTGTCTCCAAGCAGTGACAGAAAGTCCGTCTTTGATCTTTTAGGCAGCATATGAGCTCTCTTCTGTCTGCTTATTGAATTCTCATCTTGTGCCTTCACAAGCCAAGTTCATGAAAAGGCAAGGATAAGATGACAACTGAGATTGTTTTATCTGGATATACATGTAAGTTGCAACTCAAAACAGAATGTGTAGTGAGCTACCTGCTGAACTTTGAGATGTAGGTACATATTGGCATGGAAGAATGGTTCTTGTCCGAGTTCATGGACTGAGTAACGATTTCTTGATGCGGTCTCAACATTTAAAATCCTCCTGGTCTTCGTGTCAATCAGATTGTAACTATGGCCTATAGAGACTTCTGCGGAGCAAATCCTCTAAAACAACACATGCAAGTCATCTGAACATGAGAAGTTTAGACATTCATGATCCAAGATTTAAGAATGCAGTACTTACTGCCAGTGCATCATCGACGTTTTGTGCTTCAAGTAAGTCCCTGGAGACGAAGTTCCTGCCTACCGCTCCAGCTACAATCTCGTTTTCAGATGGTGGAACAGAGTTTAGCGTCAAGGCCTGCAGAAATTGGTATGGTTTTCAGGTACTGAAGTACTTTTTGTATTGCATTGCAGTGCTAATAACATTCTAATATTCTATTTACGATCTTCCTTTGCTCAGAAATGCATAAGAAAGCATCTGTTATCTTCTGAGAAGTGAGAACATTAAGAGAATCTTAGTCATACCATTCCATAACTGTTGAACCCGAAAGCACAGCTTGGAAGCTCCCCTGCATATGTATAAGCAGTAAATGAAACTCCATTTGCCAGAATTCCCTTAATCAAATAACTGCAACAACACTAACACAGTTTAAACCTTCCAGCTTTTCCCCATCACACACTCTCTTCGTATCTAGATTCGCACTTACGTATGGCCAACCAGTGCGACATTTGCATCCTCATTATGAGCAGCAACAGCCATCGAATCACTTACGACTAAAATGTCGGAACAATCATCCACCGTGTCCTCCAAGAAACGCTCTTCCATCCCTGAGACGAAGGGGAGTATCTCTTTTCTGAAGTTGAGCAGCATTATCTGTTGAAACAGGACAACAACATTAGACTGCACTCCCATGCATCAACTAGCTAGATAAGTTTGAAGTTGTATACTTCAAGAAACGGGGTGCCGCTTCCATCTGCGGTTCCTTTTAGTTCTTCCCAGTAGTTAGGGTATGCTTTCTTGTTGGTTTGAGAGAGGGATTTGAGAAGGGGTTGTGAGTTTGGTGATTGAGCAAAAGGGAGAAGCTGGTTTTGGAGAATGAGGTCTTTAGACAATCTGCTTTTGATCTGTGTAGAGAACTTTTGGCCTATTAGGAATCCCATTTCATAACTGTTCTTGCAAGGGCCAACTTCAAACATTGGCAGAAGTTGCTCCATGTTTGCTCTTTAGGCTCCTTTTCTCTTTAGGCTCCTTTTCTGTTGTTTCTGATTTCTACACTCTAAATTGCCTTATCTTCATATCCAATACCATCTTGCCAGACCTGTGAATGGATATATTTTCCTATTTTGGCATTACTTAGGGCCTCAAAATCTCTAAAACGCTCCTAGTTGTAAAATATGTATAATTAACCATAGTTCCAAAACGTTTTTTAATTAGTTCATTTTAGAAAAAGGAAATGGAAGCTAACGATACAGAGCTTCCAGATAACACTAAACACTACAAGTAGTCTGATAGTTTATTAATGATCTAGATCCGTCTCTACATTAATAATAAATAGACCGCGCCTTGTAACTCAGATTGTTTGGTATTCATTTATAGTATTCTACTATTCATGTGTTAAATGGTTCACAATTTTTGTTTTATATTTTCTAGAATACATTTTAACTCAATTATTTTTTAATTATTAAACAATCATCATTCTATTTATACGCTACTCTTATATCCTCTTTACTTTTTCAATCAATCGAACAATCATAAATCAATCACACAAATTTAAACCAATCAAATAACTTAAAAACATATCAAACACATCACTTACTTCTTACATGTATCACTTTATTCTTACACACTTATATAACAACCCTATAAACCCTATCAGACCGTTTGTCAAGTAATTAGTTTTTATGCATAATAACTTTTAAAAATAAGTAAGGATAGTAAAAGAGAAGATTTTCCTAATCTATTAGGGAATTCGATTTTACAGTAAATAACGGTCAGAATCACTAACAAACCGGATATTATTTATTGTATAAATACCCAAATAACAATACACTCTCTCACAATAATTTACAGAGATCAACAATCATTCTTTCTCTAAAAAAACCTAGAAAGAGAGAAACATGCAAACCCATCTCTCCCTCCCCTCCATCCTCCTCCCTCCCTACACCTCTCCCTCAGCCAGAGATCGGAATCGCCGCTTACCTCACTCTGCAGGAACCATCCCTGTATTCAATTTCACCGGAGCAATCGAATCTAACGATCAATTTCTCTCTCTATCTCTCTAGTTTCACTGGATCAATTGACGGATTTGCTATAATGTTAAAATCTCCATCGAAAGTGAAATTTGACCTTTTAGTTGTCGTTTTTCGTGATTTTACGATCTCATGTTTCCATATCTGATTTTAGATCTGAAAATCGTACTGTGAAAATCGAATTTCGTAATCTGGTGATTTGTTATGGTTTTAAGAATCGGTGTTATAGTTGTACGTATCGCTGTTATGGTTTTACCTTCTGTTTAATGTTTTGGTCTGTTTTAGTTTAAGTATCGTTGTTATAGTTTTCAAACATGAAATATCAAGCGGACTGGAATTTGGTACTAAACAAGTTAAACCTGAAGAGCAGTGTATCGAGTATACCTAAAACTGTATAAAACAGTTTAGGGTTTAGTTGCCACACCATACTCGATCATATAAAGCTCGATTATATATAAACCTAATCTGGAAACCTAATCTCGAATGTAACAGAATATGCAGCATAAATAAACAAGACAAAGATATAAGTTTCTAGCAGATTGTATTTCTATAATTCACCAAGCCTCATGACGAAAATATCCACTATACGAATAATGAATACAAAGAACTAATCTAGCTAGATGCAAAACATATAAGCAAGTATAAAGAATAACTCTATCAATCTATCTATCAACCTCTAAGTTTTAGATAGAAAAAGCTTAGAACAGTATGAAAGAAATCGTGAATCTAAGAATAAATAAACTCTCGATTTTTCTTGATCGATCGTCGTAGACTCTGTTGATTTCTCTAAGTATCTTGATGAGCTCTTGGGGTATATTTAGTTGTCAAAAACGTGCATAGCTCATCAGATTTATTGTGATCTTTATTGATTGCAGTTTGAGTCCTAATCGGCTTCTACTTCAAGATTTACTCCAACTCAACTCTCAATCCTTGTTGACTTCGACTTGTAGATACTCTTGATTCTTGGAGATCTTTTGTCCTAAAATATCTGCACATAAATATATTCAAGCTGTGGAAATAATTAGTGATTAGAATAAAGGTAAAAACTATAAACATATATATATAAAGTGTGAGAATTTATCCAGTCGTAGGGTGTATCCAGTACATCCACTTAACTTGATGAACAAAATTTCTGAGAGTGTATCCTATATACACTCAGAAATCTCACACTTACAATCTCCCCCTTAGATTTTTGACTTTCTTCATATCACCTATAAACCTGTCAAAACAAGTGCACAAATATATAATATCTCCTCCTCAAGTCAAGATATTTCTCCCCCTTAATAGAGCAATGGATTAATATAATTAGACAAAAGTAACATATAATCTTATGAATTTAACAACCAACATGTTAGCCATAACAAACAGTGGTGTAGTTAGTACACTTCATCAGCTCTGTCGGAACATACTAGTCATAACACACACTGGTGTGTTCATTACACTCCATCAGTCATGCACTTGTTGATCCTCTCCTCCCCTTGATATGCTGAAAGCAAAAAACCTAGATTGGCTTTCATTGGTCGAAGGGTTTCTATCTGTTGATCAATTGTAGCCACCTGATTTCACAAGAAGCATCAATTGATTCATAGGAAGAATCAAACTATTGCAGATCAAGTGTATTGGTTCCACCATATCGTCAACAAGACCTTAAAGATTAAGAACACATATGGGAGCATTGGTGGAGTTTCCTTTAGCCTTAAAACCGACAAGATGATCAAACACTTGTTAACTCATATCAATCGTCATTCCTTCCTTGAGCTTGTAGATTAGAGAAGCTACTCACAGTCCTTGCCACTAGTGAGTTCCTTGATCACAATAGCCTTATCCATGTTAGTGGTGTCCTCGGTAACACATGGCGTGTCCAGCACACCATTCAACATATCCGATGTAACATTAAATAACTTCTTACGCAGAGATACACTTCACCATAATTCATAGAACGAAGAATCATCAAACTCCTTAGTTAGATCACAGTAGAACTCATGGATAAGTTTAGGAGAAAAAGAACAAACTGGTCCTAGCAACTGACGAGACTCCAGAATATCAAAGACTTTATGAAGCTTACTTCTCATACAAAATCTTCTTCCCTTTAGCAACTACCTTGGTGGATGTCTCAGACACATCCTTTTTATCCTTGCCAAAAGCAGCAGGTGTTTCCAGTACACCCTACTGGTCAGCATCAGTTTTCTCTTGTATGGGTGTCTCCGTCACACCGGGTTGGGTAGTTACATTGTCCATATGCTCAGGTTTCAGTGTTATGGGATCATTGGGCATATACACTTCGAAAGTCGTCTCAGCATTAGTGGGTGCGTCCTCAACAACATTCTTATCCCCACAGGATGGGTATCTCGGCCTTGGAAGATATCACGGTTATCTTTCCCTTGATTTTGCCATGTTTTGGTCTGGATGCAGTAGTTGGTGTATCCTCCACACCCTCTGTCTCAAAATCTGTGGCATCAGCTTCAGCCAGTGGTGTAGTGAATACACCGCCTACATCAGTAGGTTTATGAACAGTGGTGTAGTCTCTGCACCAGTGTCAACAATTGGGTCATCAGGCTGAATCTCAGTGGGTGTAGGCACTGCACCCTCTTGGTTAATTGACTGGTCGTCATTTCCAATTGCATCATCCACTAATTTGCCCAGTTTCTGAGAGGAGTACCACAATATCTTCAGTTACACTTTCCAATGTAGATGTCAAAGTCGATTGCTTCTTCTTCTCATAACCCTTATCTTCTTTCTTGAATGTATCCATGATCTCCTTGTAGTATACAATCTCTTTCAAGTAATATCTTCTTCCTTGATATACCCAAGATCTTCCAAGGTCTCCTTGTAAATTCAAATCTCTTCCAACCTAGTTATATATGCACAAGTGGTCAACTAAAATCGTGGAACCGGTTAGGTAAGTGAATATGGCAAAAATAATCTGAAATTTGTTGAGAAATAGAATTCGGTTGACTCTGGTGTACTGGAGACACCAGAGCAAAGCACTGCCGAATATGGTGTACTGGGGACACCAGAGTAAGCATTGTCAAGTCTGGTGTACTAGGGACACCTGATTAGACCACTAAAAACTGCTTTGAAATTCCATTGTGTATCTTGCGTGTTTCAGGTACACCAAGATTGTCACTATAGAGAATACTCAAATTTACATTTCTCCCCCTTTTGCCTTACTTCACAAAATCTAAACCAAATGAGTTAGTGTAGATAAACATATACAAAATTCCCCCTCGAAGTAAAAAAGATTTCTCCCCCTTGATTCAAGAACAAGCTTAGATATAAAATTAAGTCAAACACATAGAACTCAAACATTACAGACCAACATACTCAAAATACTAAAGATCATAACATGGATTCAAACATCATTAATATAACAAGATTAGAAGACACAACTCATCACACTCACCCTTTTTGTGAGGAAGGTAAAATCACAATATCCTTCTTTCACTTATAGATCAATGATAAAAGATGTACTCACTTTTGTTATAAAGTCATGCACATATTAGTTTGTGAATAAAGACAAAACATAATATCAGCTAGCTGGTGTTCTGGCAACACCATTGTCGTATCTAGCCAGTAGTGTATCGAGAACACCAGTCTCTCAACACTTATATTTTTCTTCCCCTTTTTGTCCTTCTTCACAAAACAAACCTGAACAACATGTCAACAACATATGAACGGACATGAACAAAATCAAACTCCCCCTAAAAAATTAGCAGAGAGTAAAAAGAGCAAACGCAAGTAACGAATGAACAATCCAACATGTTAAAATCTTTCTTTGATGTTCATATGCAGACTCACCTCCCCCTTTTTGTGAAGAAAGATCCTGGCCTTCACAACCATATAGAGCATCAATGGTCACGGGAGTGAGACTTAACAATCTGTATCTTGAGAAAACATGTGAGTAGTTAAGAAACCAGGATAATACGAGACAAGTAAGAAAGTAAGAGCGGAAGTGAGGAGGATAGGGGATTGACAAAACACACTTCAATCCAAATGGCTAAAAAGAAAATCTTGACACATATCCAAAACTAATGCCACTCATTAGAAAAGGTTTTTGGTAAAAGATTTTCACAACTAAACTAGAGATAATCCGTTAGAAAAAAGTCATTTATGGAGAATCTTAGCTAAATGAGAGATAATACGTTACAAGCTAGAAAAAAAGTCAAAATTATCTCGAGATTAAGCTAGAAACATGATTAAATAAGCCCAAATCACATAGACACACACGAATCTTTCTTTCAAACAATTTAGAAAGATTTAGGACTGAGAAGAAGCAGAAAGCACAAACCAAAGCAAACTATAAGTCAAAGCAAGGTACATGGTGTATTGGCAACACCTTACTCAACCCACAATGTAATCACAACACGAAAGTACAAGCAATTCTCCACGTAAAAAATAAGATGGAGAGGGGAAAGAAACAAGATATAAGAGGGAAATAAGGGGACAAACAAGTACTGTCATAGAGTGTAACCAGAAAAGAGTGTTGTGGGAACACAGACTACAAGTCAGTGTTGTCAAAACACATAAACAAGGTATAAACTCCACAAGTAAAACAAGAAGGAGGTTAAGCAAGAACGTAGGCAACACACACACATACGCATGGAGTTATCAGAACACAAGAACCACACGTTGACTTTATATTAAACTCCACATTGTCCAAACAGTAAATATAAAACATAAAGCACAATGGTCGTATTATTATTTTTTTTTTTGCATTAGGGAGTAGGACACACATTGAATGTTGGCAACCGAAGCCCAATACACCTCAACAGTATCACAGGACTCTTTCAGCAAAACAGGTATGCACATAGGACTGAATGCAGGCAGTCGGAACTCCATACACCCCAGTATTCCAATGCATGCACATTAACTGTCTAACCTTTTATAGAAAATGCCTCAAGTAAGACATCCACACCGAATGCTGGCAGCCGGAACCCCAAGCACCCCAGTATGAAAGCAGACTATATCTAGCAATATCGAATGCACAACCACACAAAAATAGAAATAAAAGCATGCAAACAAGGAGAGGCTTTATTAGAACCGAATATGACCAAGTATCAAAACCCACAACTCACAGGTGTGCTGCT
>JAYMSP010004900.1:0-14987 GCA_036897095.1 Plantago elongata
ATATTTTGGTATTTATATATATTTTGGATGTTCGGCACAATCCTTGACGTCCGGACCAGATCTGGGGCGTTACATCAAGAGAAAGAACAAGAAAGACCAGTTGATGCCCTGTTTGAGTATGTCAAGATTAATGATAGCCAATCAGCCTATAGATGCATACATCTCCAAAACGGTTACTGGATTCTTGAGCTACAACATTTGCTACTGAACAAGAAGTTTCCAGAACCTATCTACAATCAAATGATGACATGGAGAACCGACAAGCCTACACTGCTAAATCTAGAAAATACTCATAAATGGCTTTATTTTGAGGTTTATACAAGGACTGAGGCTATAAGAAAGTCATTTGATTTTATTTGTTCTTATCCCAAGCCTAATGAGATTCACAAGACCAAGAAATTTGATGGTACTCTCAGCAAACAAAACAGACTAGGAGTTGAACTTTATTAATCATATTACATGATGAAGGAACAATTCCTGGATGACATTGCATACATAGAAGAAATTTACAAGGATCATCAGTTGTCACTGCTGATGGTAAACCATGCATGGGTATGGGGTAAATACTTTGGGTCAAGAACTTTGTTAAGTCCAACAAACACCCTGCCAAAACTTACAAGGACATTTGTGAACTAGCCAGAAAGACAGAGCTCTCTATCAGAAGGTTACTTTATGAATATGCTGAAGACACCCATTGATCCAGAGAGATGCTGAAGAACTTAAGGTTGTTGAACCTCTAAGTTAGTTTTGAAGACTTGAAGACTAGTATACTAGAATGTTTACTTGGAGCTTGGTTTCTCTTGTTGTCCTAATTTACTTAGTATTTTTTGTAATTCTGCTGACTATATTTTAATTGTAATAAATTTGTAAAAGTTATCTTATGATCAATAATAATTGATTCTGATGATCTTACTCTCAGAATCCATTTATAAGTAGATAACTTATCAGCAAAGATCACTCCTTGTGATATGGTTGATGTTAACATTCTGCACTTAATTTATCTGATTGAATATCATTTGCAATGATTAAGTGATGGATTGTTTTCACTTCCATGTTTGTAATAGGACTTTAAGATAGTCATGGTTGACTAATCAAAAAGTGGAAAATTTGTTAGGAATGTTTGTTAGTATTTTTTATCAATCACCATATGACTTGTCTTTAGTGCATAAAGGTGACTAGTACTCTTAGTTCACTTGAACATTGTAAAAGAGAAAATCACTTCGTATGGTAGTCTAGTTAAACTTGTAATATGATTATTAAGTCTCTGAATGTAATTTTATATTTTGAAAAGGCCATGAAAAAGGATACTAGCAATGGATTTTAATCGAAGATTTGAAGACTAAAGATTGCATAAGTTTGGACATAAAGGTTAGTCTCCTCAGATAGACTATGTCCATAAAGCATACTGTATAGTGCAAACATTGCACTTAACAAGTCTCTGAACATATGACATCATCAGGTCAAAGAGCATGATAGCTTTCAGAAAGGCTCATGTGTCCGTTGAGACTACAAGACAAGAAATAGTATAGTGCATTTATTACACCGGTTGGAAAGTCGCTCAATGTATAGTTCTCTCTAAAAAATGAGAAAGGGACTTCTGAGTACTCATTTCGAGATATCAACGGATTGAATTTTGAAAAGGTCTAACGAATACTATTCAAACGACTCTCAAATTCATCTATAAATATCGCCACTTAGAAGCTGTGAAATACACACACTAATTACCCTCATATCTACTTATCAAGAAAGTATTCTCTACTACCATTCTCCAGGCTTATTGTTGCGATTAAAGCAAGAAGAATCACTAGTAGTTCTAAGTGTCCTAAACCTATAACAAGAGATTGTTATCCGTGAAAGAGTTGAACTTTCAGATACCCTTTCTGAAGCTCATTCTCCGTAATGAATACCAATTACTTGGGTCAGTAAAGAGATCCTACCGTTTACTGAATAAGTATATCAAGTATGTGTCATCTCTTCAAGCTCTCTGAAAACATAGCTGAAAAGTTATACGAGAAGCTTACCTGATAATCAATATATAACCAACACTGTAGCAAACCTGGCTGGACCGGACGTCAAGGATTATGCCAAACTCCCAAATACATAAATATCAAAACAATTATTATTACAGACCCCAAATTTAATTTACAAGTCTATAATTGTTTCATACGCCTAAAGATCAATAGCGGAAGGCCTAGTGTCAGTCAGTCTGTCTATCTACCCCGACCTCTCTTTGTGCTCTAAACCTGGGAAATCAAATTTAAACAAGAAGAGCGTAAGTCAACAGACTTAGTGAGGATAGTCAAGCAAGTATAAGAAAATGCATGAATGCAACAGGATAGCAAACCACCACAACACGTTGATCAAGCAATTTTAAAAATGGGGAAACCGTTAACAGGCAGGCAGGATCATAGCACATGAAAGGTGCTAGATTTACAGTACTGAAACGCAGTCACTGTCTTGGACTGAACCGAACTAATCAGGTATCGGTCAAATAAACAAGTAGCGGCGTGACCGCGCGGGAGTTGCTTTTATGACGGTCACAACCCATCACAACTCATAAAATAGGACTGTTTGAATAGTCCAAACAGGCAGGCATGAGCCCGAACAGGTAGCGCTGCAGACCGCTTTATCACTCTTGTCGAAAACATCGACCAAGATGGGAAAAGATAGCACTGTAGACCGCCTTATTACTCTTGTCGAAACCGTCGACCAAGAGGGTTTCCCAAGTCTTTCAAAAACAGTGTGTGGTTGCTTTTACAAATCATTTTTCATGCAATGCAATTCATGAGGATCAGCACGATACAATTAGGATGGGATAGAATGGTACACTGAAATCGAATCACGTCAAATTCAGAATATCAAGTTGCAATCAGAATACAGATCAATATAAAGTTATATCCAAAATACAAATCAATGACAGTTATACAGTCAGTCATCGCAATTAGTAGTCGCATCGTAGTCAGTCGAGATGTCCTTGCCTAGTCGGAGTCAGAGTTAGGTAGGCAATCAAGTAAATAGGTACAGGTACTGGAATAAAAGGCGATGAAAGGTAACAACTTTCCCAGGGCCGGATGCCGAAAGCCTGAAATCGCTCACCTTGTATAAACTTGTAAGCTACGCAACCTTGTGAATTCTCAGAGTACGAAGTTCCTATTAAGGAAAATACCACTTAAAATCTACGCAAAAGTTAATAATGACACCCTGAACCCCTCGCAATGAGCACAACAAGTCAAGTAAGCCCAGTCAAGTCACATGAGCAATAATTGAATCCATTTCCATTACCAGATCACATAAATGATATTCTGAATTTCATTTACTAAATAGTCAAAGAGGGTCAAGTAAGCATAATCATATTAGGATAGTCAGACATACATACTCGACTGAGGCAAGGCATAACAGCACACCCAAATTGCTACAACATACTGCAATTCGAACAGCAGTACAAACTTGGAAAGGACCAAGCATGATTGGTACAGGTAGTTGACTCACAAATAGAGGTACATAACAACACGTACATCAGAAAACAGGGTGCAACACAGAAAAGTAGTTCGACACGGAAGATTACACATAGCTACAAACCCCATTCTAGGCTACAGTAACACAGACCGTCACAGCAAGCAGTATGCAATAACACAATCACAAACACACGACATGTATTCCGGGTATATCAAGTGATAGAATAGAAGACAACATGTCAACTAGACACAACCAACCCAACAAACAGACCAGTCAACAGTTGCCAGACTGTCAATTACAGAGTCCTAACATGCTAGTCGCAAACAAGGATGGTATTAACCTACTAGAAAAACCAAACCATGTTATCATAGACCAATATACATATGCCGAACTAAATCAAATAATGCATGACCTTGACCATATTAAGTCAAATACATATATTAGTTTCCATCAAGTATAACTTCAGCCACTGCCGAACACTAATAACCAAACCAAAGGTTTATGACAATCAAAATTGGCAAAATAGCTTTCAGATCAATATTTAAATGCCTCATTAGTTTAAAAAAACAAGCTGGACCACTATGTCTGCTTCCAATACGTAACGCATGTCGATTAAGATTAGAACTTAAACCAAAACAAGCCCAAGGACTACTTCTAATGTTACAGGTTCATAACCTTAAAATTAGGCTGCTATCTAACACATAAGAGTCGACAAACGAGCTGGAAACAGGGCACGAGAAACATAGTAACAAAGGCATCAGTTCAGTTCGTAATCGTCACACAATTGACAATCACAAATACAGAAATCAGAAAAGAAGGAACACCAATCAACTCGAACCTAAATAAACCAATACCAACAACTTTCAACCCAGAACTCGAAATTCATAAAATACAGTCGGCGAATCAGAAGCTAGTACACAAAAGATATAATGATACAGTGTAATCTCGACTTGCGCAAGCAGAACCATTGAAATTAAATGACACAGACCGACACAAAGGCGAATAGCAATGAACACAACATACCCAGTTCATAATCACAACACAGAAAAGAATTGAGCACAATTGATACTGATAGTCAACATACGGTTAAAAGCATAGCAACACAGACAACTCGAGACCACACAGACATGAACAGGAAGCATACACAGGTTAAAACATGGTACAAATTCGTGATGCATAGTATCTAGTAGACATACTCGGGATTTGCAAACCAATAAAAAAAGGCAACATCAACTCAAAATCGCATCATGAATCTGGCATAGGATCCAATTGACAACCTAAGACAACAACAATTGCAAGGAAAGAATCATTTGGAACTGGAATGGCAAACACACAGACCAACGACATACTATCAAAACGCATACACCAGACACACAGACACGCAAAGTCAGTATACAGTCGAATCTATTCGAATTTAATCGACCAACTCAAGTTTAATGAGAAACAATTATAAAATCACATACCCAGCCCCAAAAATCGATTACGATTCGCAAGAGGAAGAAGAAACCTACCGGAATAGTCGATCGAAGTCAAGTTGAGGGAGGAGAAGCGAGACTCTAAATCCGATTGGAGAGGTACGAATTGCAGTGGTGGAAGGCGAATGTGGTGGTGGTGACAGAGGGCTTCTACGCGGAGGCAAAGTGGGGGTGGCCTCCGTGATTATCGCCGGCGGTGAAAGAAGCCGATCAGGTTGATGGATGGAGGTGAAGTCGAAGGAGGAGATGGAGTCCTATTTATAGGAGCTCCGGCTGCCTCTCTTTCCCTGTGGCGGTAATGCTTCCGTTGGAAGCTTGCTTACTCGATTATCAGCTTGTGTCATAAGCTTTGCCTCGATTCTTCCCGAGCACGGATTGACACATGGAGTTACAATAAGCGGCAAAAATTGCAGCGCCATTAATATTCAGGGGAGGTGACGGCTGGCGTGGGGATGACGAGAGAAGCAGCGAGTCGAATTGGGGAAAAGAAGAAGACGGTGAAGAAGAGTGTTGGAGAAGAAGATAAAACTCAGGGATACATTTGGTATTACGCAAAAATATTAACCTGGTTTATTCTGGACTCAAAACGGCTCGTAAATACATTCCAAAAAATACGAATTCGATATCCGGGACGATATTGGACACGAACTGAACTCGAATAAAAACTATAAAATAATTTTTATTATTTTATTTTATCATTATTTTATTAATATAATATCAAATAACATTTGAACACCACTCGTAATTAATTGGCAGATACGACCGGCCGTTAATTTTTGAGTTTGACCCGTTGTACTCGCATGCGTCGAGTCAGGGGTTAGTTATCAGTTCAAATAATATTATTAATATCGGATTAACCGCCAATACAATGTACTCAAGTTCATGGTTCTTACACTCTCCCCCACTTTAGGAAATTTGGTCCTCCAAATTCGACCTATCCTCGGTAAACAAATACGGGTACTTCTCTCGTATCTTAGCTTCTTTCTCCCAGGTTGCCTCCTTCAGGGTATGATTCTGCCACAAAATCTTAACCGGAGGAATCTGCTTATTCCTGAGTTCCTTCACTTGGGTATCTAGGATTCAGAGAGGTTTTTCTTCACAAGTCAGGTTCTCTTCCATCTTAATGTCGGTGGGTTGAAGGACATGCTCAGGGTCAGGGTGGTATTTCTTTAATTGGGACGCGTGGAAAACATTATGGATTCCGGTAAGATTTAATGGGAGTGCTAACTCATAGGCAACTGGTCCAACTCTTCGAATGATTTAGAATTGTCCGATTTATCGTGCACAAGTTTGCCTTCTTTTCCGATTCATTTAATTCCTTTTCTCGGTGAAATTTTCAAGAACACTATATCTTCAAACTTCAAATGTTTCCGTCGGCGATCGGCGTAGGACTGTTTGTCTATCCTGAGCTGCGTTAATCGGTCGTCGGATCATCTGTATCTTCTCAATTGATTCTTGGACTATTTCAGGACGTAAAACATTTTCCCTTGAGTTGAGGTACTTCTCTAATCATCCATATCCCAATCCAAGGGTGATCAGCATTTTCGACCGTAAAGTGCTTCATATGGTGCCATGTGAATCGAAGCTTGATAGCTATTATCGTAAGTAAACTCGATCAATGGTAAATGCCTGATCCAGGTTCCAGGGAAAGCTAAGCTGCATGATCTAAGTAGACCATCGAGAAATCGGATGGTTCTTTCTGATTGTCCATCAGTTCGGGGGTGAGCAGCAGTAACCAAATCGACTATATTATCCGAGAACCAGGGTACGAATTCAATTTACTACAATACCCGACTAGAAATAGAAGACAACACACATATCGACCGAGAAGACAGCAAACAGTCGGTTCATGTTACCAAATACACAGGCAATCAACCATTCACGAGTGGAGCCAGAAATCAAAGCAAGAGCTTCGAAGAATAATATTAGTAGCAGGCATAGATAATCGAACACATCCTAGTCCACAAGAGTCAAACCAAATCATAGGGTGCCGCAACGGGCTTATCGCACATATCACCAGGATTTGATCAAACAATCAAAATAGGATACGTACAAAGGACCTTATGGTCACTTTTTCAAAGTTTCAACAAGTGCCAAACTGGCAATCACAGGGCTAAACACAATTGCTGAATGGCGGAACATGAGAGCAATCACTGGTGCCGAGTGGCAGATGACACTAACAAAAAATAGTGCCGAAGAAGAACAATACAATCAAGAGTGACGAACAACAGGTAGCAAAGGCAAACCAGAGTGCCAAATGGCGGATAATACATCAAACAAAATGTCGGTTGGCGGGTAACAAAGTCAAACACAAGTGTCGGATGGCGGTCAACAAAGTTAAACAAGTGCCAGGTGGCGGGTGGTCAAAGTCAAATCACAAGTGCTGGCTAGCGGTCAACAAAGTTAAACGCGAATGCCGGATGGCAGAATACAATAGCAATCAATAGTGCCGGATGGCGGAATATAATAACAATCAATAATGCCGGATGGCGGAATACAACAACAATCGTTAGTGTTGGATGGCAGATAACAAGTTAAGGTCAAACAATAGGTGTCGTTTGGCGATCAATAACTCAGACAGTTTTTGAACAGAGGACAGACACAAGTGCCGAAAGATAGACAGTAAAACTAAACAGACACCGAACACCACATTCGGTTACAAATCCTAGTAAAGGTCAGAGTCAATCAGAGAATCAGCGGGATATTGGTAATGTCAGCCGTTCTACAAATCCTAAAGTTAGGTCAAATGTTACGACTATGCGTAACTGAACAGAAAAGCTTGACAATAACAATAAGAAGGCATAGAAATTCCCCATGATACGAACACCCTCACGACTATGAGCTCTGGCCCTTCTTTTGGCCTCAAGACATTCCATCACTTGACGGGTAAGCATTCTCCCCGTGTAGGCTTCGTCCACCCAAGATTGAACAAAATGTTTTCTCATTGTCGAGGTTCAGGTTTTCCGCTTCCGGCCATCTGTTGAAGTCAGTAAATATAGATAATAATAGTGCATAACTACGTGTCTCTCTCCCATATTTTGAAAATATAGTATAGGAGTTAGTATTTGGAAGTGCGACACAGTCCTATTGGTCCAAGCCGGGCTCTGATACAACTTCTGTAGCGGCCCGACTGGTCCAGACGTCAAGGATTATGCCGAACTCCCAAATACATAAATATCAAAAAAATAATTATTACAGACCCCAAATATAATTTACAAGTGTATAATTGTTAAATACGCCTAAAGATCAGCAGCGGAAGGCCTAGTGTCAGTCAGTCTGTCTATCTACCCCGACCTCTCTTTGTGCTCTAAACCTGGGACATCAAAGTTAAACAAGAAGCGTAAGTCAATAGAGTTAGTGAAGATAGTCAAGCAAGTATAAGAATATGCATGAATGCAACAGGGTAGCAAACCACCACAACACGCTGATCAGGCAATTTTAAAAATGGGGATACCGTTAACAGGCAGGCAGGATCATAGCACATGAAAGGTGCTAGATTTACAGTACTGAAACGCAGTCAGTCTTGGGATGGACCGAATGGATTAGGTATCGGTCAAATAAATAAGTAGCGGCGTGACCGCGCATGAGTTTCTTTTATGACGGTCACAACCCATCACAACTCATAAAATAGGACCGTTAGAATAGTCCGAATAGGCAGACAGGAGCCCGAACAGGTAGCACTGCAGACCGCTTTATCACTCTTTTCGGAAATGTCGACCAAGAGGGTTTCCCAAGTTTTTCCAAAACAGTGTGTGGTTGCTTTTACAAATCATTTTTCATGCAATGCAATTCATGAGGATCAACATGATACAATTAGGATGGGATAGCAAGGTACACTTAAATCGAATCACGTCAGATTCAGAATATCAAGTTGCAATCAGAATACAGATCAATATCAAGTTATATCCAAAATACAAATCAATGACAGTTATACATTCAGTCATCGCAATTAGTAGTCGAGACGTCGGTCCCTAGTCGGAGTCAGAGTTAAGCAGGCAATCAAGTAAACAGGAACATGTACTGGAATAAAAGGCGATGAAAGGTAACAACTTTCCCAGTGTCGGATGCCGAAAGCATGAAATCGCTCACCTTGGATGAACTTGTAAGCTACGCAACCTTGTGAATTCTCAGAGTACGAAGTTCCTGGTAAGGAAAATACCACTTAAAATCTACGCAAAAGTTAATAATGACACCCTGAACCCCCCGCAATGAGCACAACAAGTCAAGTAAGCCCAATCAAGTCACATGAGCAATAACTGAATCCATTTCCATTACCATATCACATAAACGATATTTTGAGTTTCATTTACTAAATAGTCAAAGAGGATCAAGTAAGCATAATCATATCAGGATAATCAGACATACACACTCAACTGAGGCAAGACATAACAGCAGACCTAAATTGCTACAACATACTGCAATTCGAACAACAATACAAACTCGAAAAGGACCAAGCATGACTGGTACAGGTACTCGACTCACAAACAGAGGTGCATAACAACACGGACATCAGAAAATAGGGCGCAACACAGAAAAGTAGTTCGACACGGAAGATTACACATAGCTACAGACACCATTCTAGGCTACAGTAACGCAGACCATCACAGCAAGCAGTATGCAGTAACACAATCACACACACACGACATGTATTCCGGGTATAGCAAGTGATAGAATAGAAGACAACATGTCAGCTCGACACAACCAACCCAACAAACAGACCAGTCGACAGTTGCCAGACTGTCAATTATAGAGTCCAAACATGCTAGTAAAAAACAAGGATGGTATTAACCTACTACAAAAACCAAACCATGTTATCATAGACTAATATACATAAGCCGGACTAAATCAAATAATGCATGACCTGGACCATATTAACTCAAGTACATATATTAGTTTCCATCAAGTACAACTTCAGCCACTGCCGAACACTAATAACCAAACCAAAGGTTCATAACAATTAAAACTGTCAAAATAGCTTTCAGATCAATATTAAAATGCCTCATTAGCTTAACAAATAAGCTGGACCACTATGTCTGCTTCCAATATGTAACACAAGTCAATTAACATTAGAACTTAAACCAAAACTAGCCCAAGGACTACTTCTAATGTTAAAGGTTCATAACCTTAAAACTAAGTTGTTAGCTAACACATAACTGTCGACAGATGAGTTGGAAACAGGGCAGGAGAGTTTAGTTCGTAATCGTCACACAATTGACAATCACGAATACATAAATCAGAAAAGAAGGAACACCAATCAACGCGAACCTAAATAATCAAATACCAACAACTTTCAACCCAAAACTCGAAATTCAGAAAATACTGTCGGCGAATCCGAAGCTAGTACACAAAAGATATAATGATACAGTATAATCTCGACTTGCGCAGGTAGAACCATTGAAATTAAATGACACTGACCGACACCGAGGTGAATAGCAATGAACACAACATACGCAGTTCATAATCACAACACAGAAAAGAACAGAGCACAATTGATACTGACTGTCGACATAAAGGTAAAAGCATAGCAACACAGATAACTCGAGACCACACAGACAGAAACAGGGAGCATACACAGGTGGAAACATGGTACAAATACGTGATGCATAGTATCTAGTAGACATACTCGGGATTAGCAAACTAATAAAAAAGGGCAACATTAACTCACAATCGAATCAGGAATCTGGCATAGGATCTGATTGACAACCTAAGACAACAACAATTGCAAGGAAAGAATCATTTGGAACTGGAATGGCAAACACACAGACCAATGCCATACTATCGGCGCCAGATACATAGTCACGCAAAGTCAGTATACAGTCGAATCAATTCGAATTCAATAGACCAACTCAAGTTTAACGAGAAACAATTATAAAATCACATACCCAGCCCCAAAAATCGATTACAATTCACAAGAGGAAGAAGACACCTACCGGAAGAGTCGATCGAAGTCAAGTTGAGGGAGGAGAAGCGAGACTCTAAATCCGATTTGAGAGGTACGAATTGCAATGGTGGAAGGCGAAGGTAGTGGTGGTGACGGAGGTCTGCTACTCGGAGGCAAAGAGTTGGTGGCCTCTGTGATTATCGCCGGCGGTGAAAGAAGTCGATCAAAGCAGTAATGCTATTTAGAGGAGGAGATGGAGTCCTATTTAGAGGAGCTCCGGCCGCCTCTCTTTCCCTGTGGCAGTAATGCTTCCGTTGGAAGCTTGCTTACTCGATTATCAGCCTGTGTCACAAGCTTTGCCTCGATTCTTCCCGAGCACGGATTGACACATGGAGTTACAAATAAGCGGCAAGAATTGCGGCGCCATTAATATTCAGGGGAGGTGGCGACTGGCGTGGGGATGACGAGAGAGGCAGTAAGTCGAATTGGGGAAAAGAAGAAGATGGTGAAGAAGAGTGTTGGAGAGAAAGATAAAACTCTGGGGTACATTTAGTATTACGCAAAAAATACAAACCTGGTTTATTCTGAACTCCAAACGGCTCGTAAATAAATTCCGAAAAATACGAATTCAATATCCGGGACGATATTGGACACGAACTGAACTCGAATCAAAAATAAAATATATATATTTATTATTTTATTTTTATCATTATTTTATTAATATAATATCAATTAACATTTGAACACCACTCATAATTAATTGGCGGATACGACCGACCGTTAATTTCTGAGTTTGATCCGTCGTACTCGTATGCGTCAAGTCAGGGGTCAGTTATCAGTTCAAATAATATTATTAATATCGGATTAACCATCAATACAATGTACTCAAGTTCACGGTTCTTACAAACACCATCAAGACATGGAGTACAGGAAGTACTTGGTTTGGGAAATAAAGGAAAAGCTCCAATGTTATATTGAGTACAGGAAGTACTTGGCTCGAGGAGCTAGGGAAAAACTCAGGGGGAACATTTGGGTGGGAACCCTTTGTTTGTAGGGATCTTTGAATTAGATTTATTGTAAGGTGAATTCAATTATCTGTTCTAGTGAATTACAGGTCTTAGAAACACCGAGTGGATTAGTTAGAGGATTACGCCACCTCCATATACCACTATAAACTATTGTGTTATTTACTTTATTGCACTTACATTCTAGCACTACACACATATTTTTACTGCAAAGCACAATCACGTTTATCTATCGCTTAAAGTCTTTGGCTCTCTGAATCTAAGTATCCCTGTTTCTAAGAAAGACTATTTATCAACAAAAGTTTAAAAAGACTATTCCCCCCCCCCCCCCCTCTAGTCTTTTCCTTTGCCGTTATTTGAACCAACACAAGTACTGGATTGACAGCTATGTTTGTGGATAGTATGTAACATTCCCAAGCTTCTCGTCTGTTGCCTAGTTACTCTCCAACCCCATAAGGAGTGGGAAACTTGACTCGGTTGCTCAATGGAGATGAGATGTCTCGAAATTGATTAAGGCATGGTCGTCCGAAGATAACGTTATAATTGAATGCCTTGTCAACCACTAAGAACAGCACAATCTTAGTCACTCTTCTCGGAGAATTTCCCATAGATACTTGTAGGTTAATTGTTCAGATAGGTGTTACAATCGCTTCACCAAATCTGGACAGTGAGGTGTTCACCCTACCATCCTCAATATCTCCCAAGTTCATCTGGTCAATGGTTCACTTGGAGATGATATCCAAGGAACTCCCCGTATCCACTAAAACCTTGTTGACTTTGTAATTGGCAACGACAAGTGATACCACTAAGGAAACATTGGGTGGTTGGGTATCCCCTCATCCGGGTGTTGGGGGTGGTATTTCACTATCATCAAAGAAAATGACAATGGACCACCTCGGAAGTACTGGAATCCGAACCAAATTTCCATTCCTTACCTCTTAGGTAGTTCTTTCCCTAGCATTTCGGCTATCTCCTCCGCTCCCTCCCCCACCCCCGGCTATAGCGTTAATGACTCCACTATAGGGCAAGTTCTCATAGTCCCTATCTTTCGGATAGTCATCGTATCTTCTTTCTTCCGGAGTTGGAGTGTTCTTAGGAAGAGGTTGGAGTGGCATGGATTTGGGTCTCAGATTTCTATCATCCCTCCTTTCATCCCTTCTGGATAGGCTCTGCTCTTCCTTGAAGTAGGGATCCTTCAATTCCCCACTCCGGATCAATATCTCGATCTCAGTCTTTAGTTTGATGCATTTCTCGGTTAAAGAAGGGTCTAGGCCACTCGGTATCGAGGTTCTTTTCTAGCATTATCGACAAGATTTTTGCTCTCGGACGATTTAGGAGAGTGTACTCGGCATATCTCCTAGGAGAGGTACGCTCTCTTCAAGGCTCATGCTTCCCCCGAGTATCTTTCCTTGTGTCGGATTTCTAGGCTTTAGGAGCCACTTGTCGAATTGGCTCCTTAGCTTTCTTCTGTCCGGCTCTAGTGGAGACGATCCTCCGGAACTCCACCCCATACAAGACATGATCAAAAATGTCCTCTAGTTGTTTTTCATTCAAAATATCCTCCTCGGAGAGTTTCTTATGGAGGTCATGATTACTGGTATTAGCATACAGGTGACGGACCCGTTCCTTGATGTTATTTGCCTCTACTTATCGAACCTCTGAATTTAGCCTATTCAAGAAGGTCCGAAGATCTCTATTCTCGGATTGAATGATTCCGACCAAGTGTTCCACTGATCTTTTCCTTCTTTTGGACTTTTGGAATCTCTTAATTAAGAGTGCGGATACATCATCAAAAGATTTGACGGATCCGGAAGACAAGCTAGTCCACCTGTCCATAGTCTCTCTGAAGAGAGTGGTGGAGAAATTGAGTGCCTTAAGGTTAACATTCAACTTGTTGGTATCCATCTTGGACTCGTAACAAGTAAGATGGGTTGCAAGACAGCTATCTCCGTAATAGCGCTCGAGATTCGGAATGGTACATTTCGGAGGATTCTTCTTCCTTCGGATTGTAACGGGTTCGGGACTCTGGATGTTACCTTTTCATGCGCATTCACCATTTTGATGAGCTTGGCCATCTCAGTTTCCAATGCCTTTTGTTGGATAAAGATATGTTCAGGTGTTAACATTTCCCCTGTCCTCGGATCCACTACGGTCTTGCTCTGCTCGGATCTCCACAAAACTTTCTCCCACATGATCGTCCGCTCTCCTCAGATTTGAGGTTATCCGGTCTGCCTTGCCTGGTTCGGCTCTTGCCCTTACAGGACTCCTTTCTTGCTGGCCACGGGAGTTTGTTCTTTGATTGATCACAAGACGGAGGTCATTATGCCGGAGGACCTCTCTAATCCTTTCCCTCACTGGTTTCCTTTGGAGCCTCAATTGCGCAGGTTCAGCCACCTCGGGAGCAGGCTGAGGAGGTGTTGGCTGGACATTGTTCGAACCCAGACATCCGTGGATGACAGCCAGCAACAACCCGAACTGGTTATCATTCATCCCGAACTCATAGGGAGATATGAGAGTTTCATTCGGAAGAGCGATGTTCCTCCCTACTTGTGGTCCTTGCGCTCCTGACGGAGGAGCTTGGTCTCTTGTGGTGATATTCGGAGGAGCCTCTTATGAAGAAGCAATAGCAGTATTCCAATCAATGGGTCGGATCCTCTCAACTTGATTGGTACTCCGAGCTGCTACAGTTTTTCAAGTGGGAGGTCTGCCTCGGGGACGTCTTATATGAGTTCTAACTGGAGGTGAAGCGATCCGAGCTAATCTTCTAGGTCTTGCCATTTCTTAGGAAGGAAACAAAGAGCCAACTTTTTGTTCGGATTTCCACAGACGGCGCCAATTATGTTGAGGTAAAAGCCCCAACCCTCGGGTATAAAAAAAATCCTAGAGAGGAAAACTAAGTCTAGTAGGTTAGGGTCCGTAGCAAGGGTTCTCTTCTACTTTCGAGCTCCTATTGCTCCGTAGATAATCCTACACAAGTCGCTACAGTTGGGGGATTAGAACCTTTAGATCCGGCTTGCCTATGACCAAGCCGGTTGTGAGACTTTCTCGAGAGTGATTATGAATCGACTCTATAAAAATGAAGGTCTAAAGCATATGGTAAAATGAGAAGATCAAGTGAGCTTGTTGATTTACCTTGGGAAGTGTGCACTA
>JAYMSP010004901.1:0-14984 GCA_036897095.1 Plantago elongata
TTTCACAAGTTTGTCAAAGGGGGAGAGGCAGTTGATGCATATGAGGATTCTCAAGGAGTGCTTTCGAATGCTCTCCAGGCAATAGAAGTTAATAGGCTGTCACTACCGCAAATGTTCAGTTAGAGATTTAAAAGTAGGTAGTTTTTTAGAACTGAACTTCAGAAGTATCTACAAAAGGCTGAAGTTAAGGCAGGAACTAGGAGCGTGGATGTTTCACTTGCATATTTGAGAATATATACGGCCAAATCAACTTCGAAGTAATTGAAGTTTACCATTAGTAGCAATCACAACTCAACACTTGCTTCTCACTTGTGCTTATATCTACCTTATGTTTAGACAAAGTTGCAGAAGTGCCGTCTAAGAAGTCTTACAAAGCACCAGAGTTGAAGTCTCTATATCCAAAAGTTCTTATTCAAATGATTGGAATATGGTTGCACTGCATTGTCTATTAAGTACATCGTGTGAAGCAATACATAGGATAGAGCATACCATTACAAGCTGTTATTATTATTATGTGCACCAGCATAACATGCAAATATGTATGTAAAATTGCAAATGCATTAAAAGAGGAATCACAGGACAAATCAAGGGAGGTAACCTTTCGAACAACAACATAATCACCCACTGACAAGCTTAGTTCCTTCTCTGTTGAAGCATCAAAAGAATGCATTGCCTGCAATTCATTGATTATGTGATAATCAAATAAGCAGCAGAACATCCAATTAGAATGCTAAACATATTAACAATCCACGTTAATAGCAGCAAACTCCCTTGTTCATCTTGAATGTTACACAAAGAAAACGTGAACCAATGCTCATTCCAATTATGGAATTGCTTCATGATCGTTCACAAACGTAATGTAATGTTATCCAGTAAAAGAGGTGTTCATTTATCTACAGAACTCCGAACAACAAACTTTTTATTTTGATTGAATGGTAAATAACAACTGTTCAAGATCTTTGTTGAAGTCCTCTTGAACTTTAATACAAGAGCTAGAATGATACAATAACAATAACACAAGATATCTCCATTAATCCATTTCACGAAGGCCAATATCATTCCAGGTATTTTATGTCAACATTATAGGCACAGCATTACTTATGATTAAGAACATAAATGAAAGAATAGTCTCCCTTTATTTTCCATTTTTACATACCTCAGCCAAAAAGTACTTTGTATTATCTGAAGTGTGGTTGAGGGGCGCAACTGGTGGAGCAGCGTCTTTCCTTTGTTTCTCCGAGACCATCTAAATAAAATTATACATATCATATCACTATTTCATAAAAAGGCAATATTTATTTAGGAACATAAGAAGGTGAACTCACGCACCTCAGTTTCAATATTGCCAAGAATTGTAGCTACCCTCTCGTGATATGTCCTTTCACCTTCAATCTACATATGCAGATGGTCACAGCATTGATCTATAAAAAAAATATAAAAGAAATTTCACAGGTTACTGATGATAAATACCATAGCAACAAGTCTCTGAAATGTAAGCCTCTGCTGCTGCGATTCAGCTGAAGCTAATGCAGCTGCTGCTTCTTTGCCAAGAATTGCCATGTTGGCTTTAAGTTCCTGCATTCTAGTTTCAGCCGCATGCAGTTTAGCCACATTTTCAGGAAGAGGAGACTCCCTCACACGTGATTGTCTTCTAGAAACTTCTGTTGCCTGCATATTTCATGTGTAAATTTAAGCCTTTAGTAATATTATAATTGCTCCATGTGATACCTTTTGAACTAAACTAAACCAGACTACATCAAAAGTGAAAACCTAGACTATTCCAAACAGACATGTCTTATGTTTACCTGTGCCTCAGCTTCTTGTCTCATTCGGCTATATCTTTGAGCGAGATGACGGGCGTCTTCAAGGGGAGTACCAGTGATCATCTGCCTTAAGGGTTCTAAGACCTGTAAAGAAAGAATAACTATAAACTATTTCTTCACATAAAACTTGGCACTTGTAATTTACGAACAGCAACTTTGCACAGTATGATCATATAGACACCACAGTTATCTCTTGCACAGTATGATCATATATACACCACAATTATCTAAAATTAGTAAGGCAGCTGTGCTTCAAATTCATAAAACGAGCCTTCAGTAAATAACGCCTGCAACTAACCTGATTAAACAATAATCTATTATAGTCATCTTGTTCCTTTTCCACATGTTTCCGAGCATCCCCATATATCTGTGCAGTCTTAGCTAGAATCTCATCACTGGCATTGTCAACACCATATTTAAGACAATCTTCCGACAACTTCGTCCCTGACTACCATGATACATAAATTAATGTTAATCAATTTATCTTCCAAGCCCCACGGACATATTTGAATCACAATCATGGGCAGTGAAATAGAGCTTCCTCAACAAAATCCAGTAGGCAGTATAATGAATAAACTAACTCATTTACGCTCACCAGCTTCTATATGTTTATATCCAATGGCGGTGAATGCTTCAGCTGCCTTGACTATTTCTTTCTGAAAATCCTGCAGAAACCAATACATGTCTAAGCTAAACCAAATACACCTCAAGGCAGAAAACTGATAAGGCAACTAGATCTTCAAATAAGAAACATTGATAAGAAACTTAATTGAGATAAACAAGGAATTCATTAAATATGCACCAAAATTGTCAAAAAATGAACAGATTCTATGAAGTTTAACGCTTCATCATTACAATGCAAAGAAATCTAGTCTGCATAGTAAAAGCAAATATACATTACAACGGAAATAAATCCAGTTTGAACAGATTATATTAAGAGCAAATGTACATTTCGATGGAAAGAAATCTCGTCTGCAATTCTACATAACTGAAGGTCATAAAGCCTAACTTGACTCTCTCTATAGACAAACAAGCAAAATTTTATCCTAATAACAAATCATACATCCATACTTAGGACCTTGAGCATCTTTTGCACACACAAAATCGAACAATGTCGATGCAATTGAACTTATTAAGCATAAATTAACATCAAGTAGGATAGGACAGTAAATTACCCTTCCACAGCGAGTAGAGCGGTACAATTTCTCCAAATGCTGATGCGTTTGCAGCTCAACCTCATCAATAACCATAGATTCAGAACTTTCATAGCCGCTCGTACTAAATTGCTTTATTACAGCCTAAACCATAACATCACAGAAAAGGAGATAATCAGTATAGAGCTAAGACACAATCAGAATACAGAACAAAGATGGCGAAATGTTGAGTCGATGTCGATCAACCTGCTGCTGTTTGGCGACTTGTTCTCGGAGTTTACTGGCTTGTTTCCTGAAAGCATCCATTTCTGAGAATTCACTTTGATTCTAGAGTGACGATCTTCGTTCAGTACTTCAGTTGTCTGAGTTCTGATCCAAGGAGAGGAAAGTTAGATCTTCTTTCGTGTGTGTAATCCTCAACAACTGTGTTTGGAGCTTTCTCTTGTTAAATTCGTGAAAATGGAACCAAGAATTGAACGTGGAGTCATAAACCGTGTGCTTGGTCGAACTGTATAAACTGTAAGAATCGATTGGGTGCTAATTAGGCATCGGGGCTCTGCCCATTTGTGTTGCCTCGGCCTGCCCAACCCGATAAGGGTCCAAACATAGGCCCGTTTTATCTGGCTGCCCGGCCCTTTAAATAAATTTTCATTTATTTTCGCTTTATCAACGTGCAGACCTGTAGAGCTCGAAAGACATGTAAACAGTCTCTTTCGAAATGGAAGAAATTGAATGAGGGGTGGATGAAGCTTAATGTGGATTGCAACACCGTTAGTCAAACAAACAAGGGTGTCACTGGGGATGTTATACGAGATGAAGCAGGGAATGGATAGGTGGTTTTTCCTCCGGAATCCAAGCATCTTCTGTAACGGCTACGAAACTCATGGCGATTAAAGTTGGCTTAGAAACGGCATGGGAGAAGAGATTTCAGAAATTGATAGTGGAGAGTGATTCGTTGGAAGCTGTCAAGTCGATTAAGGAGGAGCTCGATGCCCCAATGGAGTCGGATATCTCAAACCTGGTCGGAGAGTGTAGAAGGATGTTTCGATTACCTTGGACGACTAGTTTAGAGTGGATTGATCGTCGGGTAATTTGGTTGCTGATAAACTTGTTAAATTAGCTAGTATAGGTTTGTCGAGATAGTTTTGTGGGATGAACCTCCGATCCAAGTTGTACCCTTTTCGAATTTTAATATAGTCTAAAGACTGAACGTCTTTTCATTACAAAAAAAAAAAAAAAAAAAAAAAAGTGCATGCACTTAATGTAGGGGTGATATTGATACAAGATTACCAGTTATTGGTTTACCCACATTCACTCGCCTACATCGCTAGATATTCATTCTAGGCCAATAGAAGTTCTTAGGCATCGACATATCGTCTGAGTTGTTACTTGTCTTATTTTGAATTAGGAGACGATTGATGTTAGTGATAGGCTCAGAGTTGCTGCTTTAGGTGTCAGGTGTGGGCTTTTATCTCTTGTGCCTAGAATAAACTTTGCGACTGAATTTGACGATTGGGTTCATACACTTTTCTAGAGGTTAGACATACTCTAATCGTGATGTGGTCTTTATGGTATCAACATAATGAAGTGATTTACGAGGAGTGTGTCCAACAACTTTGGGGAAGTATTCATCTTTGTGATCCAGGTGCGATGCAGGTTCAAATGGCATCCTCTTCTTATCGATTTCATAAGGTGAATGTAAGTGCAACTTTACTTTGCAACGTGTAAATTGTGAAAATGCGCATGGTGGCTCAGACAATGTCAGTTATGAGATTTCTTCAAAAGGGTGAGATGTTGCATCAAACCTTTATCTGAAGGTAGGATAAGTGGTAGCTTTTGGGAATGACAATTTTAGGTTCTAAAAAGAGCATTTAAGGTTGACTGCAAAATTTCGATGACCCGCTTCTATAATGAGATCTAGACCAACATATAACAAGCCTTGTATTGGAGGGCATTCATATTGTGGTCGCTTAATTTCATCCTTCAAATTGCAGGTCTAGGCTAGTTTATGATAAGTCATTTGATGGAGGACATTTATGTTTTAGTCACTTAATTTGTATCATTTTATAATTGTTAAATATAATTGAATCAAAATTGAGGTATAATATTTTTTTTTCAAATAAAATATATGCATTTTTGTCCACTAGAAAATTACAGGTTCTTGATCTGCCACATGTTCTGGAAATGACACTAGAATTCCCAATCTGGTGGCCAGTTTTTTTCGTGTGGTGGTGGTGGAGCGTGCATCAAATTTGAGCATTTATCACGCTCATTCTCATATTGCTGCCGACTTACATGTGATTTTGAGTCTTTGACTTTTAAACTCCTATACACTAAATTCCTTGTCCCATGAATCATTAATCATCCACGTTCTTTCTGGTACATTACCTATCCACTTTTAACTTTATTTTCATTTCAATCATCTCTTAACTTGCTTGGCGCAACTATTTTTCAAATATTCAAAACCTCCAGCTTTAGGAGAAATCAACTGTAGTAAATTTCAAACGTTATAAACAGTCATCTGAAAAGCCACTCTCCATCTAAAACTAAAGTCAAGCTAATTCCAGTTTAATCAACGTATTTAAATGAATTTCATTATTGAATTCCGTTATTGTCAGTTCAGTTGCCAACTTGCCATATAATACATCATTAATGTTGCCAAAATAAATGGTTCATGGACGGGGAGAAAATGTAAATAGTCGGCATGTACAAAGTCTTCATATAAACCTACCCTTAAAACTACTATATTTTTGTCAAGTCTAGCTATATTAGTTGTACTTGTTTTTTTTCTTCTCTAAAAGCATTAATATCCACTCCATTAAACTAAGTTAAACTTGTTTAGAAACTAAACACGGTAAAATACATCATTCATATACATTAAAAGTTATGAAGAGCAAAAATTTCAAATTATGACTATACAAGGCCCACACATCACAACATTGGAGAACATGGAGTCTTACATTGAGCTTCCACTCCCCAATTAGTTAAACTTACATTATGAGTTCAAATTTTATCGAGGTGAATATGTTATTTATGTAAAAAATAAGATCATTATAAAATAATTAATATAAATTAATATTTCATTTTCGAAAAAAGAAAAAGAAAAAAGAGAATGATACTACTAGATTAGTTTTACTATTGTTATAGTGATTTCATAAAAAATCTTTTATACACAAAATATTAACACCATATATATAATTAATAACATGGATAATTTTAGTCTTTTACTAATATAAACATGTCTCGTATATAACACAACATATATTTGATTTGTAAGATGGATGGTTTTAATTTTTTATTAATATAAATATATCTCGATAAGTTATACAAATATACCATTTTAAGATATTTGAGTTGTTTGAATAACTATTAAAATAAAAAAAGAGTATTTTAAAATAGATATTTATAGTTATTTTTTTAACCAAAACGGCGCAATTATAATTGCTTCCATGGTCAATTGGTCACTTGAGAGACTCGAACCAAGTCTATGTTCTGATGTTCCTTCAATATAAAATTACTTTAATTCAGTTTCATTCTAAACGGTTCAATTTCATTCGGTTTCGTTCACTAATTTTTAGTTTAATTATCTTGATACATAATCTATAAAATTAAAACATATATACTTTTAATAAAAATTAATTTTTGAGAATATAGACAATTTAATTAATAAGATCGATCATGTAATTTCTACCTTAAAATATTAGGCCATGTTTGTTATACCGCTGCAACGGCTATCTCCCCACTCAAATTGAACATTTTGTATATAAAATAATTTAATTTGAAATGAAAGAGATGACTCAAATTATATGCAAATTCGTCCCAAAGACTTTAGCTGAAACAATGAGATTAGGAATTTAAGTAAGAAAGAAAAGCCAAAACTTGGTCACAGCTAAATTTAAATTTTCGATGTTTTCTATGAAATACTCCATTCCCAAACTTTAATGTATGGTGATTGTAGGAAGTAGCAGAGGGAATATAATAATTAATAATAATATAATATAAATAAATTTCGTGAGCCCAACCAAAACCCATCACTAATCTGCAACAAACAAACAAAGATACAAAAAGGGCATTCATTTCGAAATTAAAAAACCAGAAGGATCTAAATTTTGCTGCATCTCTCTCAAGCTATCAATCACTGTACCTCTCTTTCTCTCAACCAAATCACTCACTCTTTCACTCTTAGCTAGCTACCAACAATCATGCCTTCAGGTGCTAAGAAGAGGAAGGCTGCTAAGAAGAAGATGAAAACTCAACCTGCCAAGCCACCTAATCCTTCCAATTCCACTCACACTAATGGTATTGCAAATCTCTCTATCCTTTTGTTTCCTGTTCTGGTTCTTTTTCCAGTGAACAGTAGTGTTTTTATCTGATTCATCGAATTCGATTCAGTTACTGTGTTATGTATGTACTATTTTGATTTCAAATTTTCAACATGTGTGCGTAGCGATTGTTTCGTTTCCTTTCGAGATTCTGTAATCTGATTAGGTTAATCACTGTTCGATAAATCCGTATCGAGATTGGTAATATAATATTGTGTGTTGGTAGGATATCAAATGTTTGTGTTTCTTCTGGTTTGTATTGAATTGTTTCGAAATGAATCGTGTGTGTATATGGTAGGGGATGATGTGAATAATGGAAATGATCGAGAGAATGACGTCGGAGGGAAACATGTGGAGTATGAATCCAATGGTAAAGGTGAACAGATTGAGATTAGTGAGTCGAGGAAGACGGGGAAATCGACTGATGGAGGTTCATCTGAGAGCTCTAGTGGTGGCAGTTCAGATAATGAGTCTCATGCTAGTGAGATGAGTTCGACGAAAGTTGATGATTCGTCAGCTGCTGGTGTTCATATGTCTGGTAAAGAACCTGATGTTCCGGTTGTGAAGATCCCCTCGGTTGAGCAGATTGAAGCAGCACGTGGTATTAGTTCTCCAGGTAACAACATTGTGTCGTTTTGGTGACTTTACGGAACAAAAATGTGGTGGAATATTCAAAGGATAAAGTAGTTCTTTCTGCAGATATCAAAGAGACAATTTCAGAGAGGACGGTGAATGGCGAAGTTGTTATGTCTGTTGAGGAGACCACAGTAATTTCAGAACCGAAAGAATGTCTAACTGAAATTGATAGCAGATCAATTCATTTATATAAAGCTGGAGCTAATCCTGATGGGGGAGTAGAAGAGGTGCTGCCTGAGGGCATTCTTGTTCTTCCCTTGTTCTTTTTCATTTAATGTGCATATTGAAAATTTGCCTTGAAACTTCCTAATGATTTTACTTTCCTCTATAATTTTTCTACAGCCTTTGCTGAAACCTAGTCTACATCCCGTGGAGCAAAAAACAACGTGGAAGAGTTGTTGTGGACTGTTTGAACTGTTTGGTAAATAATCAAGGTTAATATCTCTCCAAACCTTAATCATAAGTTGTCCCCATGCATAGATTGTCTCTGCTCATTTACCTTACCTGGAATGCTCTGTAAAATCACACAAAATTTTCTAATTTTTCTTAGGGTATATGGTTTTAGAGTGTACATGAGATATAGCCTCAGAAACTACCCCAAAATGAGATAATTGTATTATGGTTTGATGGGATCCCATGTTAATCCTGTTTATCCTTATTCCTTACATTGCCTGCTGCAATGCTGTCATACAACATTATTTTGATTAAAAGTTGAAGAGATTGTGAAGATTCACTATGTATCTGGGGCATGTTGTCTAATGCTTATGGAACTTGATAGTTACAGAAAATAAGCTCAAAGTTGCAGAGAATTAAGAGTGTGTGGAACTTAAAGTTTGAGTATCTTCAAAGTGCAAACCTTCTCAAACTTAGATTATTGGTTAATCATTCATAATCATACTTAAATTGGTGCAGACAGCAAGAATTCATTAATGGGAGTAATTTGGAATAACATGAATTTAAGGATTTAAAAGAAAGTGTTCTCAAATTGATTTGAAATCATTAACTCATATAAGAATCAAATAAGCAGCTGAAGACATGCTGCTCAATGCTACTTTTAAATTCTTTAGAGGAGAGGGGACAGGAGTGTGCTGTTATATTTAAACTGTGCATTAAACCCTCTCTTATACTAGTATTATTTTGAAGAGGCTTGTAGTTGTAGAAATTGGATGTCAGTCTTGTATCTTTGATACTATCTGGATGCTGGGTGAAGTTCTTAAGCTAATTTAACACCGAAGCGTTATCAAACGCAAGCTAGAATAAATATTAGGCTAAATGCTGACACTAGATAGCCTCTTGCTAATCTAATGATATGCAGTCATGCACACGGGTATTTACAAACTTGAGGGAAAAAGAAAAGGGAAAGCAAAAGGTTTCTTCCCTGAAGCTTTCCTCATACCTAACAGTAACAAAGAATCATTTATGTTGAAGTTTGATTTTACCGCATGAATGATGGACAGTTCTTTGATTCTTTCATTGTTGACAGAACTTCGTCATCCTCGATTGAGGCATATTAATCAAGCACCACAATTTTGTCTTTACACATGTACTTTTTCATGAACTATTGAACAGAATATATAAATGTGATGCTGACAGTATCTTCCTGATGCAGAAGTTAAAACTGGTCTTGATTGCTGATAGGAATTTTGTAGAGATGCTCTGGATCTTACTGGAAATTGGACTCTGGAAAATAAAGGCCAACAGGTTTGGCCAGTCTCTGCGGTTCAGGCAGTGCTAGTACGTTCAGAAGCTGCTGAGATTTACCATCTAGAATACCTCATCTCATGTCGAACTTGTAGATCATAGACTCAGCGGTTCTTTTTGTTGTGTGATGCTACTGAATATGGACATAACTTATAGAATGTTTAAAGAAACTATGTAGTTTCAAGATCAATCACTGCTTAGTTTGCTGAGAGTTCTCAGCCTCTTCTTTCTATATCATATAAATATTGGTTATTGTTTGATTTATTGCAAGCCCCTCACGGACCATCATGTGTGATGGTCTCATCAATTCTTGTTTCGATGCAAAATCTAACTCGTAGAAAACACTCAAAGAGGTCCATTTCTATAATCTCCTGGAGTTCGCAGAGCTAACATTATGCTGCTTTGACCTTTGATTGTAATTTGTGAATAGGGATGCAAAATATCGCTTCTGTTAGTGAATGAAAATAAGTAGCGCTTTTCCCGTGAAAAATTATATTGTTTCCCTGCAACTGTAAGTTTAAGAACCATTCACAATAAAGCTGTGTCTGGAAATGTCACGGTTTCGCGCCATAGCGAAAATATGCACATTTACACTAAATTCTGTTGCAAATTCAAGGAGAATTATTACTCCATTAACCATTCCAGTAACTTCCAATATATACTCTGCGACATTCGGGACTCGCATTTCGGTCCTCTCCAATCACATAATCAACAGAAGAGTATCCGGACGTGTATTTATCCACCAAGATGATTGGTTCCTACCTGGATAACTTGAGGTTAATAGACGCGTTGCAGCTGTTTGATGTTTTGCCAGTTAAAGACGTAGTGATGTGGAATCTGATGATCAAAGGCTGTGTCAATTTGGTGAACTTGGGATGGGACTGAAGCTGTTTGATGAAATGCCTGAACGAAGTGCAGTCTCCTGGACAACGGTGATGAATGCGTTGTTAAAGTTTGGGAAGGTTGAAGAAGCTCAGGCATTGTTTGAAAGTATGCCGGTGAGGGATATAACTGCCTGGAACACGATGATACATGGGTATTTTGAGAATGGGGGAGTGGAAGTGGCAATGAGGCTGTTCGAGGATATGCCTGATAGGAATTTGATTTCTTGGACAACAATGATTAGCGGGCTTGACCGTCATGGGAGAAGTGATGAGGCTTTATTGTTCTTTTGGAAGATGGTGAGGTTCGGGTTCAAGCCTTCTACCGATTCATTTGCCTGTGCTCTAACAGCTTGTGCGAATGAGGGCAATTTGTGTCTGGGGGTTCAAGTTCAGGCACATGTTTGGAAGCTTAGTTGTGTGTTTAATCCTTACATTATTGATTCACTAGTAACATTCTATGCGAATTGTCAACTGATGGAGGAATCTGTAAAGGCTTTTCAAGAGAAGTTACATTTGAATGTGGTGGTGTGGACATCTCTTTTGCCAGGATATGGAAAAAATGCTGCTCAAGATGCTGCACTAAAGAGTTTTTGGTGGCATGATTAGACTAGGAATTGTACCAAACCAATCTTCCTTTGCTAGTGCATTGAATTCGAGCTGTGAGATGGAAGCTATTGCTTCGGGTAGAGGAATTCATTGTTTTGCCGTGAAGCTAGGACTAGAAACCGATCCATTTGTGGGTAATTCTCTCGTAGTATTATATACCAAATGTGGAAATAAGAATGAAGGGATCTCTGCATTTGAGGAACTCGCTTTCAAGAACATTGTTTCTTGGAACGCAATTATTGTTGGGTATGCAAAACATGGTCATGGCATTGGCATTCTTTACCCAAATGTGGAAGGAAGGAGTTTATCCGGATGAAATCACAATCACGGCATTGCTTAGTTCATGCAGCCATTCCGGTATGTTGCAGAAGGGAAGGCACTTATTTGAAAGTCTTGTTCAGCACTCGTTCATAAGGTTGACTCTTGGGCACTAGAATTGTATGGTTGATATCTTGTGCCGAAGTGGAAAGTTGGAAGAAGCAGAGAATTTAGTGATAAGCATGCCTTTAGAAGCGAATTTGTCGATATGGATTGCTTTGCTGAGTGGATGCTCATCCCACTGTAATTTGCAGGTTATGTTATGCTGCTAAAAGAATATTCGCCATTGAATCACATTGTAGCGCAGCTTATGTTATGCTGTCTAACATGTATGCCTCTGATGGTAGGAGAAATGATGCTGCTAGAGTCAGAATAGAGATGGATAAGATAGGTATTGTGAAGGAATCAGGGCAAAGTTGGATAGCAAACGGGGTGGGACGCTCTTTTGATTCCAGGGGGAAGTCCTGAAAAAAATAGATGATTGGAGAAAGGTCAGGTTCGATGTTGTGTCGTTGAGGAAACACTGTCGTGCACAAATGACTGAACCAACAATTTGTGTTGCATCATAGCTGAGAGCTTTGTTCATGTCTTCGACTGATTACTGATTACTACTACGGTGGGGAATGGCTACCGGGTGGAATGGACCACCGATTAAGGCCATCCTCTGCAGATCTTTACCATACGTCGAATACTATCGGTGATTGGTGTGTTCCGTGATCTGGTCTGGCATGAACCTCGGCATGCTATTTCTCTATTTTCGGGATCCTTACTCGAGGGAAGTCAAAAGGTGGTAGTTAAGCTTAGAGAGACATATGGCAGGTTGCGAAAATGATACTTGAAACCATTTCATTTCCAATCACTTATTCCTTGTATTGTATTACTCGTATTTTGTTGTTTTGATAATCTTCATTTGTTATGTATTCTTACTTCATTGTCATTTGTTCATACCTACTAAGTCTTTGGACTTAACCTCTCATGTTCTCTTTTTGTTCTTCAGGTTGAGTGAGCCGGGTACATAGGAAGTCGGGTGTTTCTAGTAGTCATTATCGTACTGTGAACCATTGGACCTGTACATAAATAAGCTCAGTGAGTGTGTGAATCGCAGACAATGGTCGACCTAGGGTGTTATTTGACAAGGAGATTAACGAAGTTTAAGCCAGGACTATGTTTGTTTCTAATTTTTCAAACTCTGGGCTTGTAATCAGAACCTAAGTTGAAAGTAAATTAGTGTTTGGTTTTACTTTCTATCCATTTCAAGCTTTATTCTATCCAGGTTTACTTTCAACGTAGCGTCGACTTAATAGAGCCGAGTGCTTCCTAGTCTGGGCGTTACATGAACTCACAACAAAAGTTTTGTCTAATTATAATACAAGCTTAATAGAGCTTTTATTTGTATCGATACAGGTCATTCCTTAGATGACAACGATTATAGTTAATTAGGAATCGAGTAGGCAACGTAGTACATAGTTGACGGATTGTCAACAGATTATTTTAATACATTTTATTTTTTGGAGGTGGTTGCCAAATTACAAATCTTCTTTTGTAGCACATATCTTGACCGCATGATCAAGGATGGCAATGGGTCGGGCTTCTTGAAGCCCGGTTCGGGTCTGACAATATTTTCATAGGCCTTGCAGGCTCATGGCCCTGATCGGTTCTGAGACTTGGGCCCATGCACATGCCTACTATGAGCCGGGATCGGGCTTCAACCGGGCTTGAATATATATATATTAAGTAAAAAATTTAATGATCAAAGAATAACGTGTACATATTAATCTGGTGCATTTACAAAACCACAAGTCTTTGTTGCATCATCTTTTAATTCTCTACTATTTTTATAATATCTAACATTTATAATATCTAACATTTTTTATTTTTTCAATATACATATTTTATATTGAAAGGTTTAATCGTCAAAAACACAATATATATACATAACGTAAATGCTTTTCTTTTTCTACTCTCGAATATTCCAATAAGCTACTTGGTTATGGACGCTTGAATATAAAACGATTCTACAAGTGACTACAATGTTCATTTTAAGTATTATTTTATATCAATTATTTAGAGATAATTCCTTACTTTTATTAGTATACTTATTGATACCTATTTTTATTAGTACACTTAAAAGCATTTACATTATAAAAATATAACATATATTATACTATGAATATAATAGATATTATACTATGAATGTATTTACATGACGGGCCGGGCTTATGGGAATTCAACCCATGCCCGACCCATGACCCATGAGCTACAATATCATGCCCCATAAGTCATAATGGACTAGTCAAAGCGGGCTTGACAAGGCTGAGCTCGCGTCCGGTCCAGTTCGGATGGACTAAATTGTCATCCCTACCAGTGATCTCTTAGACCTCATGTGTCCTTGTCGGCTCGTTTTCATGTGTCCCTCCAACCCCTAGGATTTACTGATTGAGATTACGTATCTCAATATTTTTAAAATTATTTGAATGCTCTAATTACTTCATTGGATTGCTCGAATGATTTTTGTAGTTGTTGTTTATGTTTATTGATACATTTCACTTGTTGACATGGATTAAACTTATATAATGTTAACTACGCTAACAGATCTAACAAACTAGAGTGGTTCAACTTACTCTGTGTAGATGGTCGCAAGAATCATTAAACATGTCCAATGGTCCGATCGATCATGCCTAAATGTTGGTATAGCGTAACTATTGGGGGTCGTTCACGTAAGCGGATGTAACTTACACAATCAAATAATTAGGCATACATGTTTATACATGTGATTAAAGCTAAATGAATGAATAGTGTAGTTCACACCAATGCATTTTCAATTTCACATATTATTTATAATTTCACGATATCACACATATGCTTCGTGCTTTTGTGTAAGTACGCAACTAGATAATTTTGACAGGGGTTTTTGTATGAATATATGATTGTCTGTTATGCTTAAATTAGATTGTTAATGGGGTTGTAAAATGTATGTATTAAATGTAAACTAAAATTAACATTCTTCAATTTAATTTAAGATTAATTAGTAGTTAAAATTCTAGTTCGACCCGGAAAAAAATATATAAGCTTATTTAAAATGAAGGAATGCATATTCAAGTAAACCAATTATACGAGAAATGATTATTTGTCACAAAATATAAATTATTTTGCTTCACTAAAATAAATCTTCAAATTTTATTATTTTGCGATCAACTGTCTTTCATTTTCACCACAAATTACCTTGAAACTATAGAAATAAATAACTCCATAAAAGTCCATATTAAAATTCTAATAATTAATTTTTTTATTATATAATTTTATTAAATAATTTACTAATTTATATTTTAGAATTACTTTATAGTTAAAGTTAAATACAATTGACCAATTGCTACTCAGACTTATTAAATCAAATATAACTTTACATGCATATGAATATGTTTCATAATTCTTTTCATAGATAAATGAATTTAAGTTAATATATTATGTTATTTAATGCATAAATATGATTATATACGTTCTAAATTTATGTAATGTACATTCACAACCTTAAATTGTGGC
>JAYMSP010004902.1:0-14978 GCA_036897095.1 Plantago elongata
ACTTCGACCTTTCTGAGACCTAGAATCCACTAGAACAGATAATTGAGTTCTCCTTACAATGTATCCTATTCTAAGATCCTTACAAACAAATGGTTCCCAACTAAATGTTCTCCCTGAGTTGTTCCCTAACTTCTAAACCCAAGTACTTCCTGCTAGGGACCCGAGCAGCTATCACAGATTACACGATGAAGGTTAGTGATTAATGATACTTACTAGTTTTGTGTTTTCAATTCTCGATTCATCTTTGGTGTTATTCTATTCTAACATGCATGAAACATACCAATTAACTTACTGTTTTGTTTCTTGTATAAATGTTTGTGAAATAAGCTCTGTCAGCTGATGGTCCAGGGGTTGCATACGACTACTTCAAGAAGGCCAAGCAGATGAAGGATGGTGTTTGGATAGACAACAAAGCTGAGACCATTGTGGTATGTTCAAATAATGTTTTATTTAAGGTCCACATTACTACTTATGTGTATTTTTAGATATTGTATATTATTTACTATATGCGATTTCGTTTCACAGGCTAAGGTGGACAGGAGGATTGATGGTCGGGACCTCTCCATTGAAGAACAAAACAAAATCTTCTTCGAGGTCAACCAATTGGACGACAAGGGTCGAGTCTATGGAGTTGGTAGTCTAGCTACTTCGCTGGAACCTGGTAGCTACTCAATCTCACAGGGAGGATCACACTCTACTCTTTACACAGAATCAGGTCGATCGGATGATGACTCCCATGCAGAAGCAGATTCAGGAGTTGCTTGAGAACCAAACTCGTCAACAAACTCAGATGGAATCTTTCAACAAATGACTTCCATTTGAATCACCTCCATCATCTCCTGATCAAATTATGGATTAGTTACATGTTTTCACTTTTCTGGACAGATTATTAGGTACTTCTGTTTCATTTTATCCACGGAGGATTAGGTACTTGTGTTTTATTTTATTTACGGATTCTTAGTTACCACTTTAGTTCGTATGGATGTTTACTATTACATTTGGATACTTTTATTCGACGAGTCACTTTTATTTCGACGAATCACTTTTATTTGAATACGTTATCAAGTTATATTATTATACATTGTTATGGTGTGAAAATAGGTGACAAAAACAGGATATTTAATATTTAAGAAAAAAAGACTTCCAGGTCAGTGACGGAAGAATCCGTCGCTATTTTGGAATAGCGACGGATTCTTTCTCGAATGGAATAGGGACGCTCTGAGCATCCCTAATCCGTTCGTCTGACTTAGTGACGGATACTTATCCGTCGCTACAAACGAATTAGGGATGCTTTGATGTCCCTAATTCTTTCAACGGATAAATATCCGTCTCTAAAAAGGGACGGACCGGTCAACGAGCCAGTCCGTTCCTAATTCGTCGTTGGATCGTCCAGCGACAGTATAGCCAGGGACAACAGTTTTGTTCGTCGCTGGCTTCGTTGCTGGAGGATCCAACGACGAATCGCTGGGGAACAACGACGAATGGTTCCGCACTATTCCCCAACATTTTTATTGTGTATCTCTCAAACACATGTCGATCGGGCGTTGTCAATATACTCTAACGCACGTGGGTGTGTGTAATGTTGTTAACACTCATCTCGCATGTATATGTTGATCATGACAAATCATTATGGGTATTTTTCTAACACTATAATATCGGTACTCTTCCCGATCATCTTACAGCTCATCAAATGTTTCTAAATTTAAACTAGAAGATTTGAATAGCTGATAAATCTTTAAATTAGGTTGTGGGATTTAAAACTTTGTAAATTTTTGATGAGAAATTGATTTCGAGATAGAGGGATCATAGGGAGGTTCGAAAAGTAAAAAAGTTGAACTTAATGTAAGATAAATTAAAGGAGGCCTAGCTCGCTTACTTGAAAATAAGGGTGTATGTGGGCAGGTACGTGCGGTTATTTGTAAAATTCCTAACCGATCCGTCTATGGTGGGTAAGACAAATCATTAATCTCGGCGTGTGGAATTTTATCCTAACCGTCGCAGGTCGGTTACTATTTGAAGCGGGTGGTAGGCGGACGATTTGACGGTTTGTTAACGCATACAAAAAATAACATATATGACGCATTAAAGAAAGAGACATTATACTTTCTAACCTCTAAGTCTACAATAAACTAAATAATAAGGAAAACATAACACAATATCAAGCATTAATATAAGTAGTCTAAATACATAAAATTTCAAATACAATATAAGTTTATGAGTTGCTCAAATTACAAACGGCTTGACAAAAGATTAAGATTTCATTAGTTTGAAATCTATTAGTAAATGTGAAGGCGTAAAATTGCAACCTAAGAGTAAATGAATAATGTGAATTTATTACTATTAATCTAATGCAATAAAATGTAAAATACATACTAGTGATATATATAGCGGGCGGGTGTGCGGGTTGGTGGTTGGTCAACCACTAAACCGCCACCCACCCGTTTAATAACGGGTTACAAATTTATAATTTACAGGGAGTTTTTAGTAAATATTTTAACTATTAATGTCAGATAGTTAATGGGCAGTTTAGCAGGTAGAGTGAGCGGTTATTTTTTTATTTACGACCTACCTGATAAGATAAGTGCATTGTCTCATAGTACAAGTTGATTTTGAATTCAAACAGAGATCAAAATTATATTTTTATTATATAGTACACCGATGTTCCGTGTTCAATTTTGATTGTGTATCTTAAATCTGACTTTTTTCACTCAGTTAAATTAGTTACTGACAATTATACAGAAACCAATAAATTATATTCCTACGAAATGAGATGCTAACTTTTTGTAAAACAACTTGCTCCTTTTATATTGTGACACTAAAAAGAACTAATGAAGCTCAAATTAATAAGCCATTCCGATGATTATCCATTCGTCTAAAATTTATTCAACTTAACTAAGTTGAATTTAAATTAAATTGAATTTAATTTAATTTAAACAAACTGAATAAAACTGAAGTAAAGTATAAACTATAACTAAGCTAAACTAAATTAACATAATTTTAAATTGAAGATAGATACTGAATTGTTTTCATTTTCTTTTACTTTTTCTTGAATAAAAACACACAAAATTATGTTTCCATTTTGATAGAATCAATTGCTATATTCTTTTTAAGCTAGGATATATAGAAGAAGGCAAATTGGGCAAACACTTTGTTCCTTCTGTTTTTTGACTCTAGGAAACTGAGGTTTGATAACCCGACTAGCCGGCAGGTTACATTCTCGAAGAGACGAACCGGGTTGATCAAGAATGCAAGAGAACTATCGGTTCTTTGTGATGCAGAAGTTGGATTGATGGTCTTCTCCAGTACTGGCAAACTTTATGATTTTTCCAGCTTCAGGTTTGATTATATATGCTAATCAACATCCTTATATATTGTCATCTAATGATTCTTAGGTTGATATAATAGCTAGCTATCTTCTTTCGGTATATATTGCTTTACGGCTTTTTTCTCCTAGGTTATGCTTCATGGTTGACCTAGAGTAGCAAGATCTTAATCTACAAATCTAGAACATTAGTATATACAGATGTAATTGTTCATATATGGATGAGTTACCAAGATTGTGTACCCTTAATTAAAACCTGTAAAGATTTAATTGTACACTTGTACTGTTGTACAGTCTAAAATTAATTACCCAAGTGTTAGCCACTTAAATACATTAATGGCAATGTGATTTGCAAATGAGCTCGAGCTTATATTCCTTGTGAGTCCTTAAATGTGTGATGACCATGTGATTGATAGTGAGTCAAGAGTTGCACTGTGTGTGTGCCTGTAGAACAAGATAGCAAAAACATTTAAACGCTGCAAGAATATGCGATTTACCTATTTGTGGGTGGTGATCGAGCCGTTTTGCCCAAACGACAAGACCATTGGTGCCTTTCTTCCTCGGAGAACTAACAAGAATTTGACAACAAATGTAAACCAATTTAACCATAATCAGAAGATACGAGGAAGTGAAAGAGAAGAAACAATATCTGCTTGAACCTACTGCAGAGCTTAAGGTACGTACGTATATCCCGCAGTTTAACTCAGATCTCCATGCTTCAAGCTTGACCTTGCACTTTACAAGTAGCTTTAACTTCAGAGTACTAGCTTAATTATGAATTAATGTGATAAAACACCTACACAAAAATAAGATAGTTTATCGACTCTTACATAGGCTATAGTTTTATGGATATGTTTAAGTAATTAATGAAATGGTAGATACTCGTGAATAAATAGCGACGGAATTATGTCGCTAAATTAATATTGGCCGACAATTAGCAACATATTGAAAAAGAGGTGGATTGATTGGAGACTTGAAATAAAACAGTGTCTAAACATCAAGGCCAACGGTTAAAAATCTATCACTAGCCAAAGTGATGGAATCATGGAATAGCCACGATTTTTTAATTACAGTAATTAAATTTATATTATTTAATAGCAATTATTATTAATAATACATTTATTTATTTATCTGAACAATGTTATACAAATAGAAGGGTCTGTAATATCTAGTAAAATTAACACTGGGGAAATTGATCATTAATTTATTGATAATCTAAATTTAAATATATATTGAAATAATATAATAAGTCCCAAAACAGGATATGAAAGTGTTATTTCACTTATAAAATTGTCATTTCGCTCGTAAAAGTGTCATTTTATTTTTACAATATGTTTAGCGCTTCTTCTATATTCTCTAACAACCTGCTACTAAAAAACGATACTTCAATCTTTCTCCGCTCACAAACTCACGCCACACGCAACACTCCTTCACCCATTTTAATTATTGTTCCCTCATGAACCGTTGTGTTTGTTTGGACCAGACTCCGGCTCACATGCACCTTATTACGACTATAGACCTTTTGGTGTGTTTACGACTCGATTAGATAACTCAATTTCACAACTCCAACTGTAATGAGAATCGTCCAATTCACTTTATTCACTATTTGGCTGGAGTGCAGGTTGTCTCAATGCTAAGTTTCGCTATTTTCGACGTCAGTCACCATAAGCATATACTATTGGATATATTTCTCCATCAAGCATTTCAAAAGGCATTTTCTATGTGCCTTAACCTTTCTCTTAAATCGATAAGGATATTCTACATGCATTGATCTATCTATATCATATTACACGGGGAATTCCGTCATTTTACTGTTAAACAGGTCGGGTTCTATACAACTCGAATTTACATTCATTCGAAATAATAAAAGTCCAGGCCTGGGTTAGAGATATATACTCGAATTAGAGATATATACTCGAACCAGTTACGTATCTTTGTAAAACAAGACCCGGCCAACATTTTATAGATAAGTTAGTAAAGCATACGTTTTTCAGAGAAGGGGTGCATGACTGCAATGTGGGTACCAAGAAAATTACCATAACATATAAAATTATATTTACAAAATAGTACTCCGTCCAGGCCAGATTTGACTTTACGTGGCCCAAACAAAAATTGAAAGAGAATGAATAAAATATAATAAATAAGACTCGCTCCGTCCCAAGTTGAACTTCCCCTGGTCCTGGACACAAGTTTGAAGAAAAAACTGAAGAAAGTAGGAGAGAAGGTGATAAGATTTTTGTTGTTATTTTGATTTACATGGATCTTCGGATCGGTGTGTACTTAACTGTTTGGAATTGAATTAAATTTTTCGGTTCCAAAAGTAGGAGATAGTGATAAAGTAGGGGGAAAAATAAATAAAGTAGGAGTGCAATTTTTCATTTAAGGGATGGGAAGATAAAGTTGTGACGGACCAAAATAACCAAAATGAAATACCGAAAGATGAAGTTGGGACATAAGGAGTAATAAAGTATGAAATAAATTGAATAAACTACCAGAGATCGTTAAAATGTATGGTAGATGATAAATAAGAAGGAAATAGATTTTTCATTTAAGTTATGTGAAGTTGATCGGGATGCTTGAAAATCGAATGCAAATGTTGAATTCGGGACAAACTACTTCGGAGTTGTTGGGACCCAACTATATAAAGTGTGTTATAATACTTTTTTTATAATTGGTTCGAGTTTGAGGGATACAGTTTATTTTACAAAATATAATAGCAAGTATCAGTTGTTATTTAATAGGTGGAGTATATATTATCTCTACCTGCGAGGTCTGGAATAGGTTCAACTTGAATCATATCACTTACAAAGCAAATTCGATATGATAAGTCGTATTTTATACTATTTATAGTTATTATAATATTAGACTAGACTTGAATGTTAGATAATGATTGACATTATTTGTAAATTTTTTTTTTTCGATTAATTTATTTATTTTATTTATTATTAAAAGTAATTATATTGATGTCACAGATTAGATTGGTACTAGTTAAGTTTGAAAAACAGTGTATGCATGGAATAGGAGCGAGAATGCTATCAGGATGGAACAAAAGATGTAAAGAAAATACGGACTCAATAAATCTATGAAAACTTTTTTGTGTTGAGCCGGGTCACCTCTCTATTATGTTGGTAGATCTAATGAACCCGTGTGGCCGTGAAATGGCATACACATAATAAAAAATTCATACGAGTTTATAAAATATTTGAATGAAATAGATTCCGAACTAAAATTTAATTTTTTTTTAAAATTTTCAATTTAAATTACATTTTTTATACATAAAAAAGAAAATTTAAATTTAATTTTTCTAATTCAAATTGCATCTCGAACCGTCATTTAATATTCAATCGAGCTATGTAAAATTCTAAATAGATTTGATAGCACACTGAACCAGCAGTACCCTCTTATCCAACATTGAAAGAATAACCCTCAACCTTGAGTTCATCTTCTACCGGACACGAATCTAAAAAAAAAGAACTCATGCTTGAATGGACACTTTTTCCAGACATTATCGGGCATACCGATGGCTTATTCCATGATTTGGCCATGATATACCAACGATCAACAGTAAGTCTGTACAACTCAATAGCCTGAAGCCGTGAATCTTGAGAGGTAGCATAGACTATTGCATCCGGGTCAAGGGGGACTGGAGGAGGGGGATATATGGTAAAATCTATGCGAATGCGAATTACTACAAATTTAGCACATATCATTGAATAAACGATGAGTGATAACATATAGTATATTGAACATATATAGCGTATTTCATAGGAAAGTACCTTCAACTCGTCGAAGTATTTGCGCTTTAAGCACTCTGGCATATGGTAAATTGTACAGTTGGTAGTCTAATCTTAGGTAGTTGAAAGATGCTAGCTTAGGCCTTGGGCATCAGTGCTCCACCGTGCTTTGGTGCCGGGAGTGAGCAGCAGCAACACTATCTGTAATGCTTAGGAAGAGTAAGGAACTATACGTACATATAGTATTAGCATATTATGGCTGGGACTGGAGATGCATGGATCACCATCTATAAGGCATAGTGATGTCCTCAAGCGTATTGTCTGATGATCAGTATGATCTGTGAACGTGCTCAATCCATCAAGGCCCGATACAAAAACCAATCAAAATCCGTACAAGAAAGTTGGTAACTTGTAGGAAGAATTTAGAGTTTCTTACACACCATGAGGATAAATACATAGTACTATATAAGATGTGATATGGAAAAACAAGGTGACGGTTGGATACAGATCTGCAATAGCACATCAAGGTGGTACAGAGTAGGCATTCTCCGGCCACCCATTTAGCAGCACTACTGGGACAACATGTAGAGGCTGGTTTTTTTTTGAATTTGCAACACAAACTGATTATTAAGAGGCTGCTAAACCAAGGCACATAGACACATACATATGTAGATGCAATGCATTGCAGAATTACGGTCTGTAATCTTCGTAAGCCTATGTAGAGACCAGACTGAGGACGAAAACTGGTCAAGTGGCTGCAAGCCTGCAAGGAGTAACAAATGGGAATGTACCAACTCATTACTTGATTTCGACACAGGGTGGCTTAAAATATAGCTACGATCTCTCTGTTTCGTTTAAACTTGATTTTGCAAGGTTAATTCAATAAACTTTAGAGTTCGTGGCAATTGTGTTAAATTCACTAATTGTCGACATCATAGACATTTTATATGTAGAACTAGAAATGTATGACCAGCTAATTAAGATACTAATTTAATTTTTGTTGATTTCGAGTTTTGGCAATCAGAGGCAGCAAGCTTGAGGCAACAGCTGCAATACTTGCAGGAATGTCGTAGGTAAGCAGATACGGCACATTACATACTGTTATTATAGTGGAGGGGTAAACCGGGTCCTCTACATTCGTTACTGGGTTTTAATGGTTTAGTCTACTAAATAAACATATGATCGTAGATAGGTTGCGTAAAGTACAAATAAGAGTATAATGTACATGAAAGCAGATCATAGTATGGAAATATGCAGCTATCACTTTGTGGTGTTTTATGAACCTTCAAATCAGAGGTACATACTGCAAACTGCAATGTATGATGTGCTATTGCTATATCTCTGAAATGCAGGCGCTTTTGGGAGTTTAACTTTCTGAAATGACCGTGAAAGACCTCCAAAGTCTGGAAAATCAATTGGAAATGAGCTTGAAACGCGTTGAAATGAAAAAGGACGTGTCTACCGTCAACCAGTTTTCCATAAGGTCCACAAAATATATCTTCTTTTTCCTGATCCAGGAACAGGTTATGGCAGAAGAAATTGAGGAGTTAAACAGGAAGGTAAGAATCCAAGAAACAATTTCATATTATAGTATATCATTGTAATCGTGTTATAATTGGGCAATACCTTCTTCATTGATCTTGTTGCAGGGGAAAATCATTCGCCAGGAAAACATAGAGCTTCACAACCGGATGGACATTGATCGCCAAAAACATGCAGAACTGCGTGAAAAGTATAATTAAGATGTTGAAACCAGAAGTGGATGATATTATAGGGCAACATTAAGGCCGTTAGCTAACTGATCAGCATTCAAAATACTATCCAGGTATCCTGTCTTGGGAAGGAAAGTGAATCGAGCAGATCGCCAAACATTTGCATCAACAATGAGCTTGAACAAAACTCACCCATAAAGCTCAAGCTAAGTCAGCCGACTGGAAACTGACAATTGTGACAAGATGAATGTGCATTAGGGTGTTCATCAAGCCATCAAAGTACTACTTGATGACTCCTATATATAGCTTTCAAATTGGATGGGTTTGTGTAAGCAATATGTGAACCCATGCAATGTAATATAAGTGTACCATATTCCATTTATATCGTGCCAGTCCTGTAAACTATGTGCACTCAAAGATTTGGGGCCGCATCACACAGTTGGACCATGTCATCATTAATTACAACTTTATACCAACTTCATTTCACCAATTTAAATGTACAATTAGAGATTTTATAACCCAGTTCTATAAACACCAAAATAAATCGGAAGTAGAATATATACCTAGAACTTCGATTAACAGAACGATCATTAACACAAACAAATAATCTCAATTCAATTCACATCCCAACCCCTCTCCTGTCATTAATCCTCCCCAACTCTTCAAATCTGACATCGGAACACGAATAAACCAGCCTATTCGTGATCAAATCCTCTCGCACCACCACATTCCTCACGCTCCACCACACGCATTGCCCGCCCTTCTCCAACTTGCACACCACAATTTCCTCCACCTCCTCCGTGTTATAAACGTACACCATATCCCCTGCCATCCTAATATCCATACAAGCAAATTCCCAGCTCTCACTCCTCAGTTTCTCCACATAGTTCCTTGGCATTTCACCAATTTTTTCACAATAGAAATCTCCTTCCCTCACTCTCCACACTTTCACTCCTTCGACATTTCCTATTGCACGCACACCGATCAAAACAAGGCCGATTTTGGAGGAGTAACCAATATGGTAACTACTCAAACTTTCACCAGGATCTAATACAATAGACTCTGACCACATATCACTTGTAGGATCAAACCAATAAGTCAAACCGGACTTTTTAACCGTAACAATTAACTTATCATTTGTCGTAGCAATCGAAAGGGATGACAAACAGACCGAATCTTTCAATCCCTCCGGCATCGACTCACACATGTTCCACGCACCGAGTTCGAGACTGTAGCACTCAACCGCCAATGAATCATCTTCAAACTCACATATGCCTCCACCAATCACTATATGAACCCCCACGCGCGCAACAATTGGATCCACGCGCCAAACACGTGGAGGATCAACATGGCACCAATCAAAATCCAGCTGCGAAAACGAGAATGAGAACCTCGAAGAATCCGAAATCATGTAAGCTAAGTTGGAGCAAGCCGACCGAATAGCACTGGCATGTTTGCTCGCGAGTTGGGACACGACCATCCAATGATCGGAGCGTGGGTCGTACGCGCGTGTGGTGATGTGGTGAGGACGGCGCGTGGACTGGACGTGGAGGATCAGCCACGGTTTCGGCTTGTTGCGACAGCGGAGCGAGGATCGAACGGCAGAGTGCCACGGTCGCGACACGCGCGAGGTCGACTCGAGGTTTATTAATGGAACGTAAGAGAAGATTGTTTCAAGAACATCTACATGGATTTGAACTTCATGATCGTCAGATCCTTCTGCTGCATCAGCTGCCATGGATTTGGACATGGATATATAGGTAGGATAGGTTAGATATATAATTTGGATAGATTGGTTGGGTACTGATTGAAGATTGATGATATATATACTGTCAGATGATATGAAATGAAGCTCTTATTGTGAGAAATGACTGGTGTTTGATGGCTTATGAAATGCTTTTTAACTTTTCATAAGGAAATGTGGAAATCTGTGAATGACTTGATACTATCTTACTCATCTTACTCCCTTCCCAAAATATATATTCATTATAACTTTTTCCACTACAACATTTAATTTTAAATCAAAATTACTCCTAAATCATAAATTATTCAATTCAATCATATAATAAAACTTTACTTCCTAAAGTTTCATCATATATTTGAATTAAACAATTTACATTTACAATTAAGGATAAATCCGAGTCAAAGTTAGATGATGTTGAACGAAAAAAATCGATAAAGTTATTTATTCTGGGACGAAGGGAGTATATATTTTCTTTTATATAACTCATACTTCCCGTCTCATAGCATTTGTATAGTTTTGATCTTTTCGAAATCAATAAAATTGAAATTTGACCACAAATTACTCTTTAATGATAATTATAAATCTTCAATAATTAAACTTTGTGATTGAAGTTTATGAGCTAAATCTTCATTGTATAATTTAATTCGTGGTCAAACTACAAATTTATTAATTGTGAAAGATTAAAATTTAACAATTAATGTGTACGTCTTAAATTTACTGTTGAAGTCAATCCACACACATTTTATTAGTATGTTATTGTCCATTTTGATCTGAATTCACACGAATTCACTGTTAATATCACTTAAAATTGTCGTATATAACGGAGGAGTGGTGGTCCGCAAATATAAAAATCTGCCGGGAGTCTCTTCGAAGACCACAAGTTATGTAGTGGATAATTTTATCTAATAACGACTACGCAGACAGGCATATGAGACATTATTGCTGTTGGCCGTTAGGATAGGATTGGGTTTGTTTAAGACATGCCTGTTTTGTGAATTGTGATAAACGTGAATTGAAAACATGTGAATTGAAAACTAACAATTAATGAACAAAGATCCAACCCTCCTACGGTCCTACCTAATGAAATGGCGTTGCATCTAACCACACCTACGCTCCATTATGCAACTTCAATCGGATGAAGGACTCTTTCATTCTTTGAATTTGTGATCACGATGGGTTTGTACGCGATATGCATTTTGGGTGCGATTGATTTTCTAATATCAAACATCTTACATTACATAAGAGTAAAAGGGGTAAAAAGTATATATGTAAACCACCTCTGTTCTATGGTACGAGTCATTTTAGGAAATCAAAAAATAAATTTATTTTGGCTGTGGTCCAAAATGGGCAATATCATATCGAGTGGTGGACAGTCATGTATAACCATGTCAGCCCAACAAGTCGGAGTCTCGATCCATTAGTGGTCGGGTCGTTACAGATTTTTATTATTTTTCTGAAACGGTGACTTAAACTTTCGATATATTGGTTAGTTAATACCGACAATATGTATTAGAGTGAAGAAATTCTCAATCTAATCAATTGTGTTAACCATTTTCATACAATACTTTTCTGAGAGAATTTCGATTACAAATTTATCATTCTATCAAAATGGAATCACACATTTTATATTAGCTTAACAATTCTCTAAGGAAAAAGAAGGTTCTAAAGCTAGTGTAGGGAAGATTCTCATACTCTATAAATGCAAAGTTTTATGGATGCATTTTCGAATAAAAATGAACGCCTTTGATATGACGTCGTTCTAAATTCCGTAAGTTCTCCGAATTTGGGATGTTTCATCCACCCTCTTAAAACTACAAGACATCCACATCAACCCCTTGTGGTTAGGATTTTGTCAACCCCCAGAAACGTCCCTTTGCGAATCAGTATGAATACTGCTCAACTGTTTTTTATCTTCTGGCTGAATGCTTCCAGACACATTTCATCCTCAGTCGTGTGCGTACCAAAAAGCTCGATAATGGGTAACTCATTCCATACTAATCAAGCGTGCTTAATTTTGATGTTTTCTTCAATAAATTTCTAATGAGTGAAATTGCTAAGAGAGTCAAATAAAACATATGTTGAGATTAATCTGCAATGTAAATGGCTAGGAAACAAATGCTTAGATATCAATTTAGATGGAATACATAATATTTAATTATTGTGTAACGGAGAGAGTACGATCTAAACAAAGTGTAAACGATTTATGGTCGCAAACGCATAGAAAATAAAATATAGACGCTTTTTACGAGCAAAATCGTTAATTTGTCTATTGAAACAATATCCCCCTCTCTATCTCTAAGCCCAAACCTTGTTCTACGTTTCTTCTTCTTCTACAAACAAACGGGATCAACAACAATTCGTACCAGAGCTCTCTCAGACGAAACAACAATTGTATATTTATACCGTAAGTTCCCATTCCCATGTCCTATCTCCGATCTATGCTTTTCCTATTTTCTTATCATTCTATTTCATCTGCAATCTCCTAAATCTCAATCTTATTTTTTCTTACCGATTGTAAATTTCCTTCTTAATTATTGCTCGTTTACCTCACAATTCAATAGATTTTACATTTCAATGCAAATTATTTGTTAGATTTCGTTCGCCATTGTTTCAAGGTTTTCTCAGAATATGCTTCTCGTTGACAATTTATTCCAAATTTGCATCAAGTCCTTCGTCTTGCATTTATTCTACAGTTTGCCCTCAAATTCGGTTTGCTACTTTCATTGGATTGGAACGAAAACTTCTCATATAGCTGGAATTAATTTTTTAATCAGGGGTTTATCTGTAATTTGACCATATGGTAGGGGTGTGACCGTGTGTGAGTAGAGATTCCGCTTAAAGGTGAATAAAGTACGAAAGAAAATGATATGTTTTTGATATAGATATTGAAAGTTGAGATTGTGACGAAAAAGTGATAAGTTGAGAAGGGAGGGAGCGTATGAATTGTATCATGTCTTCTAGTAATTCTTGTTGAACCACTGGCAATAGTAGTTAACCCAACTTACATACAATTGTCAAGATTCTTTGAATTTTAACACTTTTATCTCCTTCAAATTTACTGCTATATTTGCCTTTTAAGTTGAGAACTTGAATGGTATTGCTCCTTTTGTATATCTATTTTCAGGTTAGGATCTGTACTCTTGTAAATTTTATCCCAGAGCGATGAGAAATGCAGCAACTGCGAACGATGGTTCATCGAGTTCGACTTCAACAAGCCATCAGCAGGAGGTGTCGAATGATCAGATGATTGCTGCTGTACTAACCGAAGAATATGGTAATCTAGACGGTACAGTTGGTAGGCGGCTAGCCAATCTTGCGCCGGTTCCTCATGTTCCTAGGGTTAATATGCACTTTCCTACCTTAAGCGACTCGAACATGGATTACCAGCGTCTTCGTGAGAGGCTGAGTGTTTACGGTTTATATGAAGTACGAGTCTCTGGAGATGGGAATTGTCAGTTCCGGGCACTTTCAGATCAGATATACCGGTCACCGGAGTATCACAAGCATGTCCGTAAAGAAATTGTGAAACAGCTTAAAGAAAATGGTGCTGCATATGAAGGTTATGTACCGATGAGGTTCAAGCAATATTACAAGAAAATGGCAAAGTCTGGTGAATGGGGCGACCATGTTACGTTACAAGCTGCTGCTGATAAATTTTCGGCAAAAATCTGTCTCTTGACGTCGTTCAGAGATACATGCTTCATTGAAATTGTGCCGCAGCATCATGCCCCCGTGAGAGAGCTTTGGCTCAGCTTCTGGTCAGAGGTGCATTACAATTCTCTTTATGAAATGCGACACGCTCCATTGCCCCGACAGCCCAAGAAGAAGCACTGGCTGTTGTGAATGCCAGGGTTATACATATAGGCTATCAAGCGGACATGGAAATGAAGCCTACTAAACCAACCTTATAGTGCACTACTATTCTTTCTGTACCAATTGTTTTGTTTGTGATTGAACTCCAACTACAGAAAATATGATTGAAAGGGGAGAAATTTGATAGACACCACATATTTGTACTGTCCATTCGGCTATTTATCTACCCTGTAAATGTTATAAATATGATTTATTTATTTATTTTCCATAGTTTTACATTATATGTCAGCCATACTTGCTGTCTCAGAGTACAGGTAACGCCAAGCAAATGAGGAGCTGAGGGCACTTTTGACGACGTCATAAGCAGATTACATGCGGTAGAAATGCGGGATGTAACTATGTGAGCATAATTTTATGACATTTATGTAAACAAATGAACCGATGATCATATTCATATCTTCATAAGTTTCGTACAGGAGATACATTCCTATTATATCAATATGAAGAACATGTCTAGATAAAAAATAGCAAGAAATAAAGTTATGGCATACTAAACTGAAAGTAACTAGAAATGCTGGGAAGTACCTTACTATCATTTAGCAATCGATCTGCTCTGTTAGAACTTCCTTTGGAATCTCCCCAACGTAAAATTT
>JAYMSP010004903.1:0-14972 GCA_036897095.1 Plantago elongata
TCAATTACATCCAGGTCCTCATGTGATCCTCACGTGGCAGTCGTAAACTTAAGGCTGTTTGGCCAAATGCAAAATCTATAATTCAAACAGGGACATAAATGACTTTTTCGGGTTTAAGGTCGTCGAAAGTTAAATTCGTGGACCTGGATGTAATTGATTTTTATCGATTAGGACTTTCATGTCATTGTTGATCTGGATGGTAGCCATCTGTAATTAACGTATTTAATAGGGATGGTAGATGTAATTCGCCCATTTCTGTATATTTATGAACCAGAACACTAAGTTGAGGAGCACAATAGTGAATTGACTTTGTGCTTGACCGGCAATTCTTTGTAACTGAAAATGTACCGTAGGCTATTGTTTGAAATTGTTACAAATTTCGGAACTAAGATGTTCCCGCTTCCCACTACTGTGGCTATGAGCTAATAAGCCATAGTAGTATTTAGTAACTCTTACTTCGTAATAGGTCAAATTTCATGCATACCCTATTTAAAATTTCTAATCATTCATAAGTACCTGTGAGAATGATTATTAACGTGTAGGTCTACTGAAATGAGTACATGTGAATTCATAAACCATGATCAAATTAATATAAATTAAAATCTGGAAATTCAAGACTGAATATTGAAAATTTAAAATTGATTAGCTTAATATCAATGAAAGTAATGAAACATGGTGTACTGAAAATATTAAAAAGAATAAACGATATGTGGTATTAGAGTGTTCTGGACACTTTCATATTTCACTGAAGTTTGTGGCAACAACACTAAATACATATAAAATAATTAAATACATATAAAGTAGTTAGGAGTCGAATTTAACTTGGAATGGGTAGTCTGAATGCAAACAAAACTATACTATCATATCCTCGCACGGCTATATATGGGCTATGGCAACCATAGAAGAAACCTCATGATCATTTCAATACAATCTCCATTTGCATCCTTCACGTGGCCTCCACGATACACCGTGTACCTTATCTTATCATTCTTAAATCATAACCATTTTCAGATGAAAACCAACTTCTCTAAACATGATTTAGAAGTTTTGAGTGATTACACATTGAAGAATTAATATCCCACATGGAGATGCTAAATATAATGAACGATATGAATAGTGTTATACTGTTATGTTGGAATTGATTGGAAGCTAAATTGTGCAGCTAATAATGGTCAGTTACATTAGACAGCTACTACGAGTAACCAGATCATTATAATATTGAATCAGGATGATTAATCAATTCATCTAAGTTAACATAACAGAACAGGACAGGCGCGTTTGATGTGGATGTAATGTAATGCGTCTAAATCATGGTGGTGGTGATCGATGCGTCTAAATCATGATCAGTTTCTCAACCTGTTATTATTAGTACAAATTTATGATGTTTGGTGCAGCCCACGTTCTTGGAATAAATCATGATTAAGGCTGTGAAGACGGGCAAACCTAAATTGCTCGGCTACTAATGGCTATTACTGCCTAGTTGATCAAATTCAGGTCCGGTTCGCTGCTGCTCGGGTCTACTCCTACAATACATACATGTAAGTAAGACTATGTGTAACTGAAAATGACTGAATTAAACTAATCTAAATGAATATGAACGAAATTAAATTAAAAGTAATGAGTTTTTAGATAAACATAACATAGTTTGAGCATTGATCATTGGGAAGCGGAATGGAAATGGAAACGAACTACACCTTCAACTGGTCACTAACCGCCACAACTTGAAGGAAGTGAGAAATTGAAAGTGATTATCGAAGTTGATTTGCACCTGCTACACACCAGTCGAATTGACTATAGAAAACAGATTTTATATAAAGATGTTAATCCAAAGTCCCAAGAGTCGTTGGAATCTCCAAAGCGTGTCATCCTTTAGGATGGTCCAACATATTAAAGTGGAAAATAACAAAAGATTCAGAAATACAGACTAGAAGTGCAAAACATGTTGGATATGAAGTTTTAGTGTCATCAAAGCTATCAACATTTATTCAATTGCTAGTGCCGTAATAAACCAACGAAGTACCGTTGATAATTCACTTACTCTACTCTCCAACCAATAGATCGAGGGCTTAAGTCATTTTTAATCATTTAAAAAAAAAACTATTTCAAGTTCATAAACGATAAACCCAAGAGCTCGAGGCCTTAACTAATTTGTTCTACTTCTATGTATGTATAATGAAATACTATTGCATTATCTTATTTTGATCTATTTGGCCGTTTAGATCCCAATCTATATATGGGGCGTATTTAAGAGCACATGTACTTAGTGGTACTTTAGGAGTTGATTTGATTCATCAGTTGTCCATGTGAAATGTATATAAATTATTCTATATTATGTTACATCTTACAGTTGTAGTATGATCCATTGAATCACTAGGTACTCGATGATAATTAAAGGGTTAATTGTAATAGTATTTAAATCACCTTATTTAACGTGGTGAACAATGATTTGGTCTAAAATACACTTTAAATACTCTACTTTAATTTTATTCTAAATACAATTTTACTAAAATTCATTTAAATATTCATTTAAATTCTATATCAATCCGTCCGTAATTAATTATGAATTGTATCTCATGTAATGTAAATGTATAAATATGTATCTAGATTCGCTAATGCACACTATTACTATGTCAATAGAATACTAGTCATATGTGCAGTGTAGATAAACGATTAAACATTCTATCTGGAAGGCACACCTATGATTTTATAAATCTTAACCCCAAGTAAGATGAGAAATTGATGTTAGACATATATATAAGATGATAATCCATGCAGATAATAAGATAGAATTAGAAGTATGGTACAAAGGTGATCGCCACCAGCTTGTTATCCTCTTAAGTCTTAACTGCTACTACGTACTGCTTATCTGTTTAACATCTCCCAAGTGTTAGTTAATCAAGTGCCTTACTTTTTCTAATACACTATTAAAGTGCCTTACTTAAGGGCGGCAAAGCTTCTCATGGATCATTTTTTACGTCACAATCAAAGATTCCGATTCTAATATTTGACAATTTTTCTTTAAATATAATATTAAAGTATTCAATAGCATTAATGTATTGTATTCTCCTACAACTAAAAATATTTTTACCCAAAAAGTGAATCATAAGTGTTCGGTGGATGGATAAAAATGAAATACTGTGTATAGTTAATTTTTTTAATTTAAAATTACATTTCTAAATTTCTCTATAAAAATTTTATTTTATATTCACAAAAATATTTACTCTAAAATCAAAACATGTTATAATTTCCTCACAATAATGTGTTACGAAACGGACCACTAATCAATCCAAATCTCGACCCTTTGAGCCAGCGCGGTTACTCATGAGCAGCTGTGCGGGTGATATGTTGGCCCCCACTGTACCACATATGTAATTTCCCACACACTTGTGCGTGAAACGGGAACTTTCCAATAGGTCATCAATCCTAAGAGTCCTTCAGATCAAGTATAATCCTAAGAGTCCTTCAGATCAAGTATGCTTAACTCTGGAGTTCTCCTAGATGGATTCCTGAAAAGAAAGGTGCACCTTGTTGATATGAGTAACGTTCTCAATCCCTTTAAGCTCTTTGGACTTAAATTGAAATTTTGGGGCGTACATTCACACCCTCTTGATTGTGCGACGTCAACGCCGCACCATGATCCGACTAACCGTCCTCCCCTTGTGGACTTTGGGTTGACACGACTCTAATACCATTTGTACCCGGACCACTAATCGGTTCGAGCCTCGACCCTTTTGGCCGGTGAGGTTACTCATGGACAACTCTCTGGGTGATATGATGGCCCCCACTGTACCAACAAGTGTACTTTTCCACGCATTTTGTCCTCACTTGTGCACGAACAGAGAACTTTCCAGCTAGTCACTCATCCTAGGATTGCTCAAGAGAAAGCACGCTTAACTCTAGAGTTCTCCTAGGTAGATGTAACGACCGCAAAAATTCGGTACGTGTTAGAAATTAATTTTAAAAAAAATTATATTATTATCTCAAAACTAAACCGTGAATATTGGGTAAATTTTTAGAATTGAACGTCGAGCGAAAACGATAGAAAATCATTAACGGGTAATAAAATAATAAAATAAAAATGTTTTTTGTACGGCTTAAGTTCGACTCGAAGATCGCTCGGGAATCGATTTCGCAATTTTTCTGAATTTATTTACGAGTCGTTTGGGATCCAGAAGACGCCAGGAGTATATAGTGGTAAAAAGACAGTCATGCCCTTAATTTTCTTCTTCATCCCCAATTCACTTCTTCCCCCCCTTCACCAAACCGATCGATCCCCATTGTAGCCGCCACCTCCTCCATTTTCCTCCCTTCCACCACCGGTTTCCTCCCCAGACTCTCCTCCTTCGCGCACAAAGTCGGCCTCCCGTGCCAAGACCGGGCACCACCGCGCCAAGGCCGCCTTCACCGCGCACCAGTCCGTGCCAAAACCGTGCCACCCATGCCAAACCGCCCCTCCGCGCTCCGGTTTCCACCCCGAGCCGCCACCAACGAGCCGGCACATGCAAACCGCCGCGTGTGGCGCGCGCCATGTGCCAACCGACCGAGTCCCCCCTATAAAACACCGACTTCTTTGCTTCTTCATCCACACACTGATAGCTAAGCCAAAAACAGACTGTAGTTCCAATTGCATCTCAACTCGTTCCACTCTCGCCTGTTGTTCCGCCACCATACCCGTCGGATTCTGCCATCGACTCCGGTTAGTTTGCTCGATCGATTTAGTAATTATTAGGTTGGGAAATTGAGTACTGCAGTTTGTGTTCGTATGATAAGGAAATTGGATGCTTTGTTGATCTTTAAGTATACTACAGTTGGTGCTAACTTGACAAAGAAATTGGATACATTGCTAATGTTAGAGTACTGCAGTTTGTGTTTTATGATAAGAGAATGGGATGCCTTGTTGATTTTAATACTGCAGTTTGATAGTTGGAAGAAGGAAAGGAAATGAAGTAGCTCGATATTACAAGCTGTTGATTTCATACGTTTGGCCTCTATTATTGATTAACTGTGGGTATGACTGCACTAGCTGAGGGTAAACTGTTAAATTGAGGATGGTGTTAGTAAACTGTATTGGTTGTTGGTTGATGACGTTGTTGATTGACTGCCGTTAATAAGTAGACTAGTGTGGATACTGTTGAGTTAGGCTGATGTTGGTACATTGCCGTTAGTTGTATGTGAAGATGCGTGATGTAAACTTGATATCCCTTTTCCATGTGCACCTAGTGTGATGAGCAGCGGTAGGCAAGTATGCTATGTATTAGTTAGTGTATATAAAGCCGAATAACAGGGTTATGCTAATGATTACAACGTAGAGAATAAACGAGTTGTAGGATAATGAAAACATGTAGTAGTAAAATGGTAGCGTAAAGATTACCATATGGCGTATGATATAATTGTAGGAGCTAGCTAAACTAGTAAGGTAGGTTAATGTGAAAATTGCATAAAGCTTGCGAAGCTAGGAAGATAAGATGATTGATGGAAGAATTATAGAAAACTTGCGAAACTAGAAAGATGCTGGGCTAATGTAACTATTACGCTTAATAATTTTGATAAAAGAAAACCAGTTGTAGGAATATAATACTTACAAGATAAACAACTGTTTGTATTTATGCACAATGGTGGGAAGTAATATACTATGGTAAGTAAGACGCTTGATTAGTAGAATATTAGACGACGACGTTGTAAAGATAAATAACGTACGACGCCTCATCATATTAAATGTATGCGTAAAAATTATAAACTTGCAACCACCTAATGAATTAATCAAAGTAGTCAAGAATTAGAATTGCCGGATACATGGTTAGCTATTGGGAACTTATTAAATTGAGTAGTGTGCACTAACGATGAGTTCATACGAAACAGATAACTAGAAAGTATTGTGAAAAGTAGTGGAAATTAAGTAAGCAAGTAATATAATTCGAATATCATGAATACTATGTATCAGACACGTAAGTAAATTACTTAAGTAGGTGTCAAGACGAGGATTAAAACTTAGAACGCATATTCGAAGGAAAAGGGCTCTCTTTTCTATTCCCTTATTTATTACTTTTAAGTCCTTAGTAAAGGAATATTATTTATTTATCAACCAAGTAAGGAATTATGAAAATGTTTTTCCAAGTCTGAGTAAGTATGTATTGTATCAAGAATCCTAATATTATCAATGATTACAAATTAACGCAGCATAATCTCTAATGATAATCTATACTCCATTCCTCTCCTGAATGAAGGGATCTTTTCTAATGCTGGGTATTGATAAGTGTATTACCACATGATTACATGGTTATCTGATTAATTGTTCTGAGAATTGGGGGTAGCAGTCAGGGAATTATTTAATTAATTCTAGCGTCGACGTTGAAGATTTTATATGTTTATCAGGAGACACTGAGCTAGCTGATCGGCAAGACTTTGAAGGTGAGTGATGACTGGCTTTCGGCGTCAGGCCCTGGGAAAAGCTAAAGTGCCATCTTTCCTTATTTATGTTCCAGCAGTGTTCATTTCTGTTTCTTTATCTGTCTATCTGATGTTCCTCCGCTACGCGATGACATACTGACTAACCCGACCTGAGTACTAATTGTGATTATCTGCCCAGCGTGGCATCTGTCCAAACTGAATTCTGAGTGTATCGTGACCCTGACTTGATAATCCTGCTATTCCTGTTATCTCCTAAAATTGCATCTAGATTGTGTCCACGTGTCTTGTTTCTAGCATGTTAGGGCAGTCGCTAAGTGCCATGCAGAGGGAAGTGCTACACCGCGTATTCACGGTGTGAGCCACCACTCGAGTCCGTAGGGGCCACCTCTAGAGGACTAGCCTATATTGTTTAATGATCCTGTCCTGTCATTTCGTAGTACCGTGACTCTTACTTGATATCTTGTTATTCCCGTTATCCCGTGATAGTGAATCTGAGGGAACCTGTTGAAACCTGAAATTCTGATCGTATCGTGACTCTGACTTGATAATCATGCTAATCATGTTATCTAGTGAAACTGCATCTTGATTGTGTCCTGTCATTTCACATTTTTGTTTAACTTGGGAAACTTGCCTATTTGTTGAACTATTCAAATGGTCCTGTCCGGATTGTATGGGCCGCACGCCCCAATCCGACTATTTGACTGATACCTGAACCTTCTGGATTGTATGGGCCCCATGCCCCAGTCCGACGAATTGCCTGATACCTGATCCATCTGGATTGTATGGGCTGCATGCTCCAGTCCGACGAATTACCTGATACCTGATCTGTCTAGATTGTATGGGCCGCATGCCCCAGTCCGACGAATTGCCTGATACCTGATTTGTCTGGATTGTATGGGCCGCATGCCCCAGTCCGACGAATTGCCTGATACCTGATCTGTCTGGATTATATGGGTCGCATGCCCCAGTCCGACGAATTGCCGAATACCTGATCTGCCCGGATTATATGGGCCGCATGCCCCAATCCGACTATTTGATCAATACCTAATTTGCCCGGATTGTATGGGTCGCACGCCCCAATCCGACGATTGCCTGATACCTGAATCCGAACTTGATTCTGACTTGTTAGCATGCTATTCTTGTTATCTCCGGTATTCAGTTGACTTCTTGAACTATCTGTTGGAAACCATTTTGTCCATGCGCTGATACCCTGCCTAACCTGAGTCGAGTACTAAATGCGATCGTTTGATTAAGATTAAGTCTCTTGGAACCAAAATTATGTTCGCGTCTTGTCCTAGTTTGTTAAATCTGCCACTCATAATACATCCTGAACTTGCATCTTGATCCTGTTTCATTATTCCACATGAAATGCATGCATTGCACGAAAAACGATTTTGAAAGCAACCACCCGACACATGATTTTGAAAATGAAAGTGGCCGACACTGTCGGCATATGTGTTATATGTATGAATATGTATTTTGTGAAGCTGGGGCATGTGCCTTGCAGCATGATTATGAATTATGCTATTGAAGAAGCTGGAATATCAAACAACACGTTATCTATTTTATTTCTGCTTTCCTGTCTTTTAAAATAAATGCATAACTAGTCTGACGAGGTGGATTGCTATTTTGAACATGTTCATACACGCATTTCATGCATGCTTAATTATCCTCACTGAGTCGTAAGACTGACACACTCTCTCTCGTTTCAATAATCCCTTTTCCCAGGACAAGAGCACGAGGAGAGGTCCGGGTAGCTAGACTGACAGAGTATAGTCACAGTATTCCGCTGTCACTGTTGAGATGTGTGTATTTATTACTGAATAATATGGGATTGGGTTGGTGATAAATACTGCTTTTGATATATCGATGTATTTGGAAGGCGCCATATTCCTTGACGTCCGGACCAGGTCAGGGCCTTACAGTAGATTTTCGAAGAGAAAGGTTCATCTTGTTGATATGAGTAGCGTTTTCAATCCCTTTAAACTCTTTGAACTTGACTTCAAATTCAGGGAAATTACATAACGATTCATGTTAAAGTACATATTTTAACTATCACTATAATTTTACACTTATTATAAGTTCATTGTTATTTTTAATACTAAGTCTCATAAAAGTCCATCTTATTTTGGAGAGTTCAAAAAGTTCCCTGAATTTCGATACAAATTGTCTAGTTTTTTCATTGATCCGTTTTATAATTCGCGGGTCAAAATAAAAGGATTTTGCGGATCAAAATACATGCGGGTCTTACCGTTTTGTTTATGGGTATAGTATATATAGTTTTTTTCAGTTTTTTCTTTATTTCCAGCCTTTTATCTTTTGTTTTCTCTCTTTATTGGCAAACTTTTCTGGATCATCCAAAAACCCTAGTTTATGGAGCAATTTTCTATGGATTCAACGCACGATCATCAGGTAATGTGTGTTCAAGCTTGATTTTAGTGTTTTGTAGTTCGAGTTTTCCTTTTGTCACTTCGAATTCGGTCCGTTGCTTTGACTTTGAATCACGATTTTACTTCAATTTGTGATTTCATCTCATACACATAGCATTTCGGCTTTTTTGTGTTATTGATTCCTTGTTATCGCTCGATTTTCCTTTGAGTAGTTTAATTTTGTTATTTCATCGCGATTTTGAATCGGGTTTTGTTGTTGATTCCATTGATTTTAACCTTCTCTTCACCTCATTTTGCTTGGTAGGCATTTTAATGCCGGATCAAATCGAACGTGAATGTTGTTGTTCAAGTGAACATGGAGCATCCTGACCCTGCTTTTGGCAAAAGTCAGTGTTTTCTAGTCGCGATTATTGTTCGTAATTGAATTCTTTTTTGCTAGATCATGTTTCTTAATTGATGCTTTTTGCAAGATCTGTGAATTTTTTTATATGTGGTTCATGTTTCGTGAAACTATCTAGGTTTTAGTATTTATTGTCTAGTTTTACATGAAAATACTCTACGTTTTACTTTTTGTTATGTTGTGGTGTACAACTGTATATGTTTCTGATGAGGATTCATTATTTGTTTGAATTTTTGAATTTTGTGTATGAAACTCTCTAGTTTCTTGTATATATTGTCTAGTTTTTCATGGTAAAACTTTTTCGTTGTGCCGTTGTGAAAATACTTCATGCTTTGATATGTGATTACTTTACTGACTACATAAGTGAGGTGTTACTTAAAATACTTTGTTCTTAGATATCTATTTTTTTTGGTTGTGCAGTTGTCTAGGTTTTAAATTTTTAGCATGTATCATATACTTTTTATGATTTTTAGATTTCGAATGTAGTTGTGTACATTGTATTTTTTTTATGGAGATTTGTTGTTTAAATTTTTTAAATGTTTAATTTGTGTGAAATTGTCTAGTTTGAACATATATTTGTCTAATTTTTAATGTTTTAACAACTTTTTGTGTGAGATTGTCTAGCTTTTACCATATACAGTCTAGTTTTTAACAATATTTGTCTAGTTTTTCACGTTATATTTTTCTGTTGTGAAATTGTGTTGAGCTGTCTAGTTTTTAGTATGTATTGTCTATATTTTACATAAAGTGTTTAATTTTTTTGTATAAATGGTTTATGTTTTAGTAGAAATGGTTCATATTTTAGTTTAAGTTGTCTATGTTGTAATTTATTGATGGTTTAGTTTTTTTTTTTGTATAAATTGTCTATGTTTTACATAAAGTGTGTAGTTTTTGCATAAATCTTCTATGTTATAGAATATGAGCGCTCAACACCATCATTTTCGACATATTGTTGAGAGCATGGAACATATACGAAAGAAAATAAAAACGTTGTATGCCTTGTTTTTCTAGATCCGAGTTCATGATTTAGGTCGAATTTTGAATGAAAATCTCGCACTCCATGTGTAAAAACGAATACATCTAGTGAATGCATAAACCGATTAACTAAACAACAAACAAACAAGCAAATCGGAGGGGAAAATCCTCAATCAAACCCTAACCAACAAAATATTGAAGAAAAACGTCCAAAAACATAAAAAAAAACGAGAATTAAAATAATAAAACAACACTTACAATGAAGTTTTGAATCGAGATCGGACACACATAGTGTTGGATATGTTTGTCTGATGGCGATTTTGCAGAGAACTTTAGGAACAAGAAATATCTGAATGGAAAGGAGAGAGAAAAATGAGAGAAAATCATTGAATCTGAGAAGCATCAGAAAGAAAAAAAAAAGAGAGGAAAAGGAAATAAATGAAATTTAACTTGTTTTATAGTAAATTGTAAAACGGCCGAGTCTTTAGATAACTTATCGAGAGACCGTCTCTTATGATACTTTGTGTTTTAATATTCATAAGGGGAAAGGGCGATCGCCTTACCGCATTGACAACGCCCCTTCGTCTTTCTGCTTCATGAATATTTAATTAGAAAAATACAAATATTAATCAAAAAATTCAAATTTATTTTCTAAAATATTTTTTAAGAAATATCAATCTTTTGTTTTAGTATTATAAAATTTAATCGAATAAATATTTTACTTTTTTTATTTGTTGTCGATTGTAAAGCAAGGCGAAAGCCAAACTCATCGTATTACTTTACATCAATAGCAATATATACAGGAGTATTGTGTTAGATTGCTAATTGTCTATGCTTGATTAAATATAGAGAGATCTATGTACATCAATAGCAATACATCAATAGCAATATATACAGAGAGTATTGTGTTAAATTGCTAATTGTCTATGCTTAATTAAATATAGAGAGATCTATTTTGTAATAAAAACATTAATAACTTACGTCAAACAGTGAAATTTTTAAGGAAACTATTTTTTTATGAAAATTACGTATATTTTTAATAAAATATTATAAGTTATGAATAATAACATATTTTATTGTTACTACAAATATTTTTTCGGGTGACTTGCTCAAGTAGTCAAGAAATAAATATAAATAAATTGGTTGGGTGATGGAAATAATAAATAAATTACATTTGTACTTGGGTGGTTGGAATGTGGAAGAGAAAAGTTGATTAAAGGTAGGATGGTTGGGTTTGGAACTTTGGATGGGTGGTCATGGTCTCATGGATACTAGGCATTGATCCTTGAAGGGAAATGGAGGGAATCACACAAAATGTAAGTAATAGTTCTGAATCAAATCATATAATCAAACCTTTCTCATTCATATATATGTTGCACTTACAGACTTACTTATGACATAGACTATCAGATCTATAATATTTACATTTTATTCTTTTGCCAAACAATTAAATTTCTATTATTAAAATTATAATGCAGACGAGTATAAAGAATGATCCTCAGTCGTCGACCACCATTTTAAGGAATAAAACAAACTAGGCCGCCTTGAAACAATCTTCAGACTAAATTCTAGATGCCGAGAAAAATGTATACTCATAAAACCATATATGAGCTAATTTTCAAAAGAATTAGTTAGTTTTGATACAATAAACCTGGAAACCAGAGCACATAGAACACAAAACTGTTCCACTGTTACTCCCTTATTTCCATGGATTCATCGTTCATTATTCCGACCTAATGCATGTGAATCTGGGCATACATACTCCAGGTTTCTGTACAAACTGTATCATCTCAACACCTCCCTTTTTCCATTTCTGTGTTCCACAAATCCAGTCCCCTTCTTAATCTCGTGAGTACATTTATGAACATCCTATCCATAGATACCCAAATTACAGAGACCCTCTAGAAGCTAGAACAACAATTAAGTTAATGGCGATTAGTCCTTTTGCAGTAATTCCACCGCCTGCTTTTCGCTGTACGCCATTAATGCCATTTTTCCTCCCAATCACAAAACAGAATATAGCTCTCTGGCACCATTAAAGCAGTACCAAACTAACATTTTATTCATGTATATAAAACCAAAACTACCAGACGGCACTTGCTCTCCCATTCCAACAGATACATACATACATACAACAAACAAAACTAAACCAAACAATACCTTTTCCTGTATCTTTCAGTTCAGAAAGGTTCTGTTCAAAATTCTGTACTTTGATGGACCTGCTGAAACCATTCCCTGCTAATTCCTGTCCTTTAACCCCTCTGACATTCCTCGACCGGGCTGCGCTTGTCTATGGGGACTGTGTCTCGGTTGTCTTCGGGTCGAAGAGCTACACGTGGTCGCAGACGCACGCCAGATGCATCAGGGTCGCTTCGTCTATCGTTTCGTTGGGGATCGAGAGAGGAACGGTTGTTTCGGTGATAGCGCCTAACGTGCCTGCGATGTACGAGCTCCAGTTCGCAGTTCCGATGGCTGGTTGTGTGCTCAATAATATCAACACCAGGCTTGATTCCAGGACGGTTTCTGTAATCCTCTCGCACAGCGAGGCGAAGGTTATTTTCGCGCATTCGAGCCTTTATTCGGTTGTTATCCAGGCAATTGGTATGTTTCCTCCTGCTGTTCGGCGTCCTGGAGTGATTCTCATCGATCAGGGTGAATCAGGGCCTGGAATTGCTCATGAACGCCCTGGAATGACGTATGAACGTATGGTCCAGGAAGGGAATCCTGATTTTGAATGGATCTGGCCGAAGAACGAGTGGGAACCGATGACTCTGAACTACACATCTGGCACAACCTCATCTCCCAAGGGTTGTGTACATTCACACAGATCGATTTTTATCATTACATTCGATTCGCTAATCAACTGGTCAGTTCCGAAGCAGCCGATCTACCTCTGGACACTGCCGATGTTCCACTCGAACGGGTGGAGTTACACTTGGGGTATGGCAGCAGTGGGTGGAACCAATGTGTGTCTGCAGAAATTCGATGCTCGCGTTATTTACGAGGCAATAAGTAGGCATAAGGTCACACATATGTGCGGTGCGCCAGTGATTCTCAATATGTTGGCTAATTATCCCAGTGCCAAGCAGCTCAAGACTCCGGTCCAGTTCATGACGGGAGGGGCTCCGCCCCCTGCCCCGGTGGTCTTGAGGACCGAGTCATTAGGATTCGTCGTGAGCCATGGATTTGGGATGACAGAAGTGGCAGGGGTGGTCGTGTCATGTGCTTGGAAATCTAAGTGGAACGCATTACCTGCTACCGAGCGTGCCAGGCTTAAGGCCCGACAAGGTGTTCGAACCCTAGGCCTGACGCAAGCGGATGTTGTGGACCCGAAAAGTGGTGTAAGTGTCAAGAGAGATGGACTGGCAATGGGAGAGATTGTGTTAAGAGGAGGGTGTTTAATGTTGGGGTATTTGAAAAACCCGGAGGCTACTGCAAAATGTATGAAGGGTGGTTGGCTCTACACTGGAGATGTGGGCGTAATGCACCCGGACGGGTACTTGGAAATTAAGGATCGGTCGAAGGATATAATTATATCAGGAGGGGAGAATGTGAGCAGTGTGGAGGTCGAATCAGTTTTGTATTTGAACCCGGTTGTGAACGAGGCTGCAGTAGTTGCTCGACCCGACGAGTACTGGGGGGAGACGCCTTGTGCATTCTTGAGCGTGAAAGAAGGCGTAAGCCAAAAGCCACCGGAATGTGAGATGATCGAGTTTTGCAGGGCAAGGTTGCCACATTACATGGTGCCGAAAACGGTTGTGTTCATGCCGGAGCTTCCGAAAACGGCAACTGGAAAGGTTAAGAAGTTTGCCCTTAGAGACATTGCTTACAAGATGGGGTCATTGGCAACGGCTAGCCGGATGTAGGGGCAAAATGCACTTTCAACCTAATGACTTAAAAAGCCAGGCCAGACTGTCTAATCTCATGCTATATATGTTGTGGGGTAAGTAAAGTTAATTTGTGTTTGATTCTTTTAGCATGGTTCATTTGATCTCCAATTCTTTAATTCACAGAAAGTGTGAAAATTGTTGTTTATTTATCCTTACAATTGTACAATGAAAGACAGGTATATTGGTAGAGTTATACTCCTACATTTGTAATAATGAAATCCAGAAACTGTGTATTGTGTTTTCTTTCATTATCAATTTCTGTTGCAATTTCTTGTTGATGTAATTTTAAGACCGGTTAATCGGAAATGTTCACCTAACTGTCAATAAATCTCAGAAAGAATTTGAAAAGTTCACCTATAAAACGGACCAGCATTCAAGGCTTAGCATTTATTTGCAGAGCTGTTCTCAACAATATCATTTAGGTTCATTCATTGAGCACCTTCGAGAGAGAATGCATTTCCGATGATTAGAATCTACTGTATATTGATAATGAAGAGTAACTCAATTGGACTTCATCTCTAACTAATAAGTTGAAGATTCGAGTCACCTTTCACCGTTTAAAAAAAAAAAACCTATCGTACATCACAGGTGTAGTTATAAACTTTACATCGTTTAGGAAGGCATATATTGCAATGACGGCATCGGAGCTGTACATGTAAATGTTTTCGAATGGCAACACAACATGTTAAATTTCGAGTGAAAGGTTGATACTGCTATCAATTTCCACACAAGACACATGCATCAATTTATGTCTCATTAGTACTGTTCGTTTGTTAAAGGAAGGAATTTATTGTAAATGAGAAATCATGATCCATAGATATGTTGATTAGATGATCCTCAATGGAGTCGTCGTTGAGGCGCATCGTGGAGCATGATGCGCCACAACGGCACGGCGTTCTCCCCCCCCCC
>JAYMSP010004904.1:0-14969 GCA_036897095.1 Plantago elongata
CACCCATTTGACCAGCACCACCTGTTCCGCTACCCTTGGCTTCTCCATTCCCGCCCTCACCTGTCCAACCGAGCCCTCCTCCAATTGCCCCCAGCCGCCCTAGTCGAAATCAGAATCCCAATCCAAATGTCTACGGACCGAATTATGTGAACTTAGCCACGAGTATGAAATCCCCCCTTCCTCGTACTCCGACCGGTGCTCTTAGGGATCCGAACTGGAAAAAGGCCATGAATGATGAATATGATGCTTTAATTATAAATAAGACGTGGGTGTTGGTGCCCCGTCCGCCTCATGTTAATATCATTCGTTCTATGTGGATTTTTATTCATAAGTTTAAATCTAACGATGATTTTGAGAGGCATAAAGCTCGATTGGTAGGTGATGGAAAAATACAACAGGTGGGCATTGATTGTGGTGAGTAGGGGTGAGCATCGGTCTAGGCCCGGACAAGAACCGAGCCCGGACCGAATTTTGGACATTTTTCAATCCCGAGGCCCGGACCTAAACTAGTTCGGTCTAGGACCGGACCGAAAAAATCGGTACGGGTCCGGGCCTAGACCGACAATAACCGAATTAAACGAGAAAAAAAATTGAAAAACATAAAATTCAGATTCAAAGCCAACATAAGTGTGGCTCTTTCCCAAATCTGAAAAATATCAACTTCATCTGATTCTAATTGTGATAATCAATCTCCATGGGTAGTGAAATAAGTAAATGGAGATATGAAGAGAAGAGGTTGAGATCTGAAAATCTGAAGATGGAGGCCGGAGCAGAGGAGGTGGAGGGTTGGAGTTAGGCGGAGCAGAGTAGTTGGAGGTGGGCAGATTGGAGGTGGCGGAGGGGCGAAGCCTGGAGGTGGAGCCGTGGAGAGAAGTGGCAGAATCGATGGTGTAGGGAGGCATGGAGCTCGGTGGGGAGGTGTAGGGAGGCGCCGAGATCGATGGGGTAGGGATAGCGTCGGAGTCCGTGGCGGAGGGGAGGCTCGGAGGTGTGGTGCCGGCCGCCGGGGGTGGAAGAGAAAGGTGAGCAGGGGTGGAGGAAGGTGAATTGGGGTTGGGGTTTTACTTGGAGGAAGGGAAAAAATATATATATACACTCTAATCGGTCCGACACGCAGTTTTCCAGTATTTGGCCCTGACCGGACCGAGGACCGAGAAATGTAAATTTACAATACCGAGGACCGGCCCTAGTCGGTTTAGGGCCGGTTCGAGGCCCAATTTTTTGATCCGGTTAGGGCTGGTATTTCGGTCCGGTTCTGTTTCTGCTCACCCCTAGTGGTTAGACGTTTAGTCCCTTGGTCAAACCAACTACGATTCGCTTGTTCTGAGTCTGGCTTTATCTAAGCATTGGTCGATTCACCAACTTGTGTTAAAAACGCCGTCTTACATAGGAAACTTAGGGAGACGGTTTATATGCACCAACCCACCCATGGGGTTTTGTCTTAAATAAAAAAAAAAAAAAACCCATGGGGTTTTGCGATCCTGCTCATCCAGATCATGTCTGCCTCCTTCGGAAGGCTCTCTATGGACTCAAACAAGCTCCTCTGGCTTGGTACAGATGGTTTGCAGATTATGCGGCGACATTGAGTTTCGTTAATAGCCGGTCGGATAACTCATTATTTGTTTACAGGAAGGGTAAGGATCACGCCTATCTGTTGCTTTACGTAGATGGCATTATTCTTACTACTTCTTCCGACTCTCTTCGTTGCTCTATCATGGAGCTTCTTGCTTCGGAATTTGCGATGAAGGACCTCGGGCCATTGAATTATTTCCTCGGTATAACGGTTACTCGTCATGAACATGGGATGTTCCTATCGCAGTGAAAGTATGCCGAAGAAATCATTGATCGAGCGGGGATGTCTTCTTGTAAGTCAACGGCGATACTGGTCGATTCGAATCCGAAGGTTAGCCGCAGCGAAGGAAAAGAAATAACAACCAAGGACTGTTGAAACTCGTGCCTAAGACAAGTGTACTAGAAGTCTAAAACAAATAGTAATAGGGTTGTTTAGATTCCAGTATGTAGGAGTTAGTAGCATAAATCCCATTTCAGTATTTAATATTTAGGGCTTAACCAGATCAAAGGGAAGTATCACACAACTATTACTTTTCATATACTCCAATTATAATGAATAGCTGGTATCCATACGCCTTTTATATCTAAGCAGCCATAAAGGAGTCATAAGGGGCCTGGTGGTAAGGAGTTGCAAAGTTCGAACCCTGACAATGGTCAATTATTGAAACGAGTTATAAGGTGGTTGGGGCGGAAGACAAGAAGTAGTGGTAATTGAGTTGAGCCCTTGTAATATAATTAGCTTATTCAAAAATAATTTAACAAGCAAGAAAATGAGCTGTCAATAATTTGTGAAACCATGTAATACGCTTTTGCAATTTATTGAAATTAAATAACGTGCCCACTCATGTAAGGATGATAGGTAAGGTGCCAAAGGTGGACAGAAGGGCACATTATCTTGGGGTCTACACGTAGCACTACCCCTTATATTAATTATACACAGCCTTACTCTTGCATTTCTTTAAAGACGCTGTTTCCATGACTTGAACCCAGGACCTCTAGAGTGGAGATCTCTTGAGGTCCGACTTCGATACCACATAAAAAAGTTATTGAGGACTTATTTTTCCTTAAAAGTATGCACCGGTATTTTCGAGACTGGTGAATCTATATTAATATGTTTTCCCGATATCAGTAGGCCAAGATACTTTGCCAATGCATATAATGTGATTTATTTATCTCGTCTGACTTTGTACTATTTGATACCATATTAATATCGATGAGTGCCCATTTCCTTTAAAAGCTAAGAAGCACGGGTAGTTTCTTGAGACTGGCAATTCTATTTTAATATGTTTCTGATATCTGTAAGCCAGATTAAAGGTGTTTTTTTTTTAATTAATTGAACTTTGTATTAAAAGAAAAATGAAAAGAGAGTACCATAAGAAAAGTAAAGAAGACTTTCAAGCCAGGTAGTCAAGAGAGAAAATAAACGTAAAAGCGAAAGCGAACAATATAGATTAAAGGTGTTAATCAGGCCAGATTATGAATTTATGAATCTGAGTGACAAAAGACATGTCTTGTTATTTAATTTTTTCAAATCAAGATTGTAAAACATATAGATATAAAGCTATTTTCAAATAATACGAAATCAATTCTAAATAAATGTATACATTCAATTCAATATAATAGCAGGCCTCCCGCCGGTCCGGATTGGGCTTATTCGGTCCCGGGCTTATACGGTCCGGGCCAAGGAATGCACGGCCCCTATGGCCCACATAAATTAAATGTACACGGGCCGGTCCGGGTCAAATATTAAACGGGACGTGTCGAGCTGGTTTTTAAGCGTGTCGGGCTGTTCTGCGACCGGCCCATATAACACCTCTAGTCCAGATACTTGCAGATACATATATTGTGGTTTAATTGTTTATGTTTATTTTTAATACATTGATTACCATAAAAACTGGTTATTATAATTCGAACTGAAGTAGTGGTACTACTTTATGCGTTAACTTCAGATAGAGAAAGCAAAATCCTGCTCGGATCTATACAGAGCTGTCGGTGATGATTTCTGGTTGGCTACTTGGTGCCAAAGTTCGGCCGTCGAGGGGTACTTTTTCTTTTGTGTTTCTTGTCCAGTAAGAGTCAATCCGTTGTTATAGCAACAGTTTAAAATGTTTTACTAACTTGGTATGTATTTGCTCCTGCTTTTCTTATTTCAGGAAGCTTCTTGAAGGAACAAGGATCACCCTAGCGAAATCGTAAGTTACTGCTTTCTTGCTGTGCTCTACTTCAATATCATGCTTGTAGTCTTCTTTTAATGCATCGATTTTAATCACTGGTTTTTGCTTCTTATTTTTCAGGGGTCAAAATGGATATGATTTTTCTCTTAAAACACCTAGCACACCTGCCAGGTGGGATGACTTCGAACATGAAATGAATTCGGCTTGGGAGGTATGTATTCCTATTGGAATTGATTTCATTTCTGTGTCACTATCTCCATCTTTGGTTTTGCTTAAGACAACGGATTCTTTTGGATGTTCAAATTATTTTGTGTTATATATATAGCTCACAGAGTCTTTCATGCCAATATTCGCATAAATAACATCACAATTTCAAATTTAGGGGAAATTGTTTGCACACTATCTATGTTTATTGTAAAATCCTCTCAAGGTCCAATCCGTTGGTAGTTTTTCATTTAGCACCCCTTGGCGTTAATAAAATATCACAAACCAACCCCCGGCATTAAATTTTGTGGAAAACTTTCTAATAAATTATTTTTAGAAATATTTATTTTTTCTTCAAACATTCAATTATATAAAAAAACAATTGGTAAAGGGGGGTGTATTTGTAAAGTTGGTACAGAAGTAGGGGTTTAAAGAATTTGAGTATACAAATGCAATTTTCCCGTATTCCCTCCTCCCTTCATGTTCTTTTATAGTCAAATTTTCATCTTCAAGTAATAACAGGAAATAGGAGGTAATCATAGCTTTTCACATTAGCAATGCCTTGAATGCAAACAACACTTAAGTTGGTTGATGTATGTAAGTAATAAAATGTGGGGATGCATGTTAGAATAAATAAGGTTAATAATATATGCCCTACTTCCTCCAAAAAACAATACTTGGATTATTAGAAGTTATTTAATGAATAATAACATCAATATATTTTGAAGTAAAGTTAGAGTTTTCACCTTTGGACTTTTCCTGGGAGGGGGCATGAATGTCATATTTTTTTGCTAAATGTGGGTCTAAGAATTACGTCCTTACATAGATTGGTAAGGGGTAAAGATTATTAGAGATTTTGGTCTTCTTTTTACTTGGTTAATGACATCATAATGATGTCACAGGGGCCGTGATGGAAATTTTACGTTGTCTTGTGTTGACTTAATGACAGTGGGTGTCATGTAAAAAAACCAATGGAGACTAGAATTCAGGGAGCATGCGTAATTTTCCCTTTAAATAGATGCATGCATCTTAACTTGACCTAATTTCATCCCCTCACTAGTTTACTTGAGGAGATCATTGGGAAAATCTTTGTGCTCTGGAAAAAGTTAAATTGATAATTAATAACTTGAGTACTGTCTATATTGATAATAAATTCATGTGCAGGCACTGTGTGATGCATACTGTGGTGAAAATTACGGGTCAACAGATTTGGGTGTGCTTGAAAATGTTAGAGAGGCAATACTAAGAATGACATATTACTGGTAAATTTCTTCCTTTACTTTTGCTTCGCTGTATGTGTATGACTGCTAATGAGCTCTTATTTCCAGGTACAATTTCATGCCCCTATCTCGAGGCAATGCTGTGGTTGGATTAGTGGTGTTACTTGGTCTACTACTTGCAGCAAACATGGAGTTCACGGGGAGCATTCCCGAGGGTGTGCAGGTCGATTGGGAAGCTATCCTAGAACATGATCCCAATACCTTCATTTCTTTTGTGAAGAGTTGGCTCTATCCTTCTCTGAAGATCACTACATCCTGGAAAGGCTACCCTGATGTAGCATCCACGCTCGAGACCACAGGATCTGTAGTTGCTGCATTGAGCACTTATTTGGATTGAGAAATTGATATAATTATAGCCGATAGATTTAGTTACATTGATGGAGATTTATGTATTACACAGCATATGTTGTACTCTTTGGAACTTCTTGTCCTTTTACAAAACACAGATGAAAAGAGTTAGATAGTACACTGTACACATAATTGTAGAATATATAGATACAGCGAATAACTTAATTTTACTGTACAAATAAATATGACAGCTCCAGTTTGTTTTCCACATAAATAATTGGATGTTGATGATGTTTGGAATATCCGAAAATTGATGTTGATGATGTTTTTTATTTTGGAATCGAAAAACTTGTATTTCATTCCAAACATTTAAGAACAAAACTGATTCGGTGATTTAGAAAAATCAAAACAACTTGCTGGTTGTTGTGCTACTCAAATACTATGGATATACAACTCAGAGATGGATTTAATGAAGAGAATTTTTTTATTTTCTATGACAACGCAAGTGCTATTGTGATTACTCATAATCTAAAGTTTCATGTCATAACTAAGCACATTAATGTTAGACACCACTTCATCAGAGATCATGTTGAGAAAGACAATATGGAGATTCTAAAGGTTTGCACTGAAGATAGACAATATGGAGATTCTAAAGGTTTGCATTAAAGATCAACTCGTTGATATATTCACTAAGCCACTCCAGGAAAGTAGGTTTTTAATTTAAGACATGGTCTTGGGTTAATGGATACCTCAGAACTGAAAAGTTATAAATTTCTAAAAGAGTATGTAGAAACAGAGAAAAAGGAAACATGTTTCTGAAACGGGTATTCAGATAACCTACATGAAAAGAAGGATGATAAGGTTTCTGATACTTATGACTCACAAAGCCTATGGTCTTCTGGAAATAAGAGTCCAGAAAGACAGGTTGGTATATGGTCCATAAGTATATAAAATTAGAACTCAAATACTATGGACAGGTCGATATCCGATGGTAATTTCTGAAACATAAATTCAGAAAACCATTTAATAGTCATGAAGTATGTGAGAACTAATAGTCCAACATAGTACATATTTCTGAGAGTCAAACATGTTAGGGTTTTGTGTTTTTACCATTTATATGATAAATAACATAAAACAAGACTTGCTCTATGAAATGATAAAACCAAAGGATTCTAGTCTCACACACTAACAGTGACTTATGGGATACATATTACCAAAATTCATTAAGTGGACACGGGAATATTTGTTGATTGATATCATTGCAAATATATTGAACTAGAGCCCTTGATGAATAAACGTTTGTCTCAATGGGTGAGATAAATCTCGGCAAGTAATGCCTCTTGCGAAAATCGTCATGGCCCACTTTGCATTTAATGCAAAGTAGAAATGTATATCACATTGATGTAATGTACACAGATACACATACAAATTTCTATGTAATTCTATCTTGCTATATATAAAAGTATTCTAGTAAGAGACAAACACTTTTATCAAATCCGAAATTTTCACTTGCATCAAAACATCAAAAACTCTCTAAGTTTTCTGCAAATCCTTCTGTTAATCATCTGTTTTTCGCTTAGTTTTCTGAAAAGATAGAGTAACATTCTATCGATTTCAAGCACTTCTTCTCTAAATCTTACCCAGTACTCTACATAAGAGATGGAACCCAGAAAGACTTCTTCCAAGAAGTCAGCTGCAACTGCTTCTTCTGTTGAAAAGTAAGGAGAAAAAGTTTTGCAACTTGGAAGATTAAAACCGTCATGTTTAGACATGTAAATTGTATCTTCAAGGCCTCCATGTACAAATGCAATTTTTACATCATCTAACCGTTGAAGTTCAATTCAATTAGTGTGTTTAACAACTAGAGAAAATATATCATTGTAATCCACTCCCTCTTTATGTGTGAAACCTCTGGCAACTAGTCTAGCTTTATATTCCACTTGTTCAGTTATGGTAACTTCAATTTTCCTCTTGTAGATCCATTTACAACTCAATATCATCCTGTTTTGAGGTTTGTCAACCATGCCCCATGCTTTATACTTCTCCAACGATGGAAGCTCTTCATGCACTGCCACCATCTACTCTTGAATGTGAGCACTTGTACTTGCTTCCTTGAAAATCTTGTGGTTTCTTATATTCAATGTCTTGGCATGTGTTAAGAGAGAATGCAACTAGTTGTTGAAACCATACATGTTGGTTTCTTTGTACTACCCTCTATCTCTAGTTAGCTGGAAATTCCTTATCTCATATGTCATTACTTGTGTCACATTCTTTCTAGTGTAGTTTCTCTTCTCTTTAGCAAGTTGATTCACATTTATGGCAGCTTGCTAGTTATGAGCATCATTTGTAGCGGTAATAGTTGGGCTTTAAGACACTTCATTTCTCACGGGAGATCTCTAAGTTGTGTCATTACTCGCAGGTGAGTTTTGAGAATCTTCATTTTAACTGAGTTTTCAGGTTGATTAACATCACTTAAATATTGTTGAAATTGAGAATCACTAACCACATCATGATCCTCTCTAATATGGTTTTTAATACTCATGAGCTCCACCTCAATTTCAGAATCCTTGAAGCTGTGGTGCATGTCAGTAGATAGATGTCTTTCATCATTTTTGTATGGAAATGTAGATTCCTCAAACATGATAGCTCTGCTGATTATAACTTTCTGAGAGTTCTCTTCAATGCACCAAAGTTTATAGCCTTTTACCCCTTTAGGATAACCCACAAAATTGCATTTGAATGCTCTGGGTTCAAGTTTATCTTGCATGGCATGAGCATAATCTAGACAACCAAACACCCTCAAATGGGAGTAATCCTTAATCTCTCCATAACACATTCATCTAGTGGTTTCAACTATATGGCTGATGAGGATGGTTTGTTTACCAAATCACACATTGATTACATCTTCTCCCATAAAGACTTGGGAACACCTGCTTGAAACGTAATACACTTGGTTATCTCCAAGAGGGGTTCTATTCTCCACCATACCATTATGTTGTGGTGTACCATGAATAGTTTTGTGCCTTTTAATGCCTTTATCACTACAAAAGTTGTTAAGTTCTACTCTAGATCATTATCAGTTCTCAACACCTTCACTTATATTCTTCTCATTCTCAACTTCTACACACCACTCCTTGAACTTGGAGAAGGCATCAATCTTTTGTTTAAGCACATACACCCATAATCTTATGGTACAATCATCTATCAATGACAAGAAATACCTCCCACCACCATTTGTTTGAACCTTAGCAGGTCCCCAAAGATCTGAGTGAACATAGTCTAGTAGATCTGTGCTTGTTTGAATACTAGTATGGAATGAATTTCTCGTTTACTTACCCATAATACACTCTTCATAGGTTTTGAGTTTCTCAATTTTGCTAGTATAAAGACTTGTTTCTTGTATAACTCACTTGTGCCATAACTCAGTATCATTTACACTAGCAACAGATACATCACCAGTAATGGATCTACACTTCAAGTAATAGACCTTGTTTCTTCTAACACCACTCATGACAACAAATGCATTTTATCATAGTTAGTGAGAATTCCATTCTCTGAACTAAACTTAAAACCTTTACTCTCTAAAGTACCAAAAGATATTAAATTCCTTCTGAGATCAGGAATGTACCTCACATATGTGAGAAGTTTCACATAATCATCATCCATTTTTAGTTGGATATCACCAATCCCATGTATGCTGCACATCATGTCATTTTCCACCATTATTGTGCCTCCATACCTCAGCTTCAGCTTGGAGAACCACTCCTTGCATGGACATATGTGAAATAAGCATCATGAGTCCAATCCAGTCATCACTTGCTTGCTCATCAACGATATTAAGCACCTCTCCTTCATATTCAACATTTCCAGCAAATTCATGTGAAGGACCATCCCAATTGTTTTCTTTCTGTCTCTTATTTCTTCTTTAAGTAAAATAGTTTCTTGCAGTGATAGCAAATCCTTGTTTCTCTATATGTGTTTGTACCACCAACATGTGTTTTTTCCTTCACACCTTTATTGCACTTGTTATTTAGATGTTGTTGTTGAAACTTAGGCTTGTTATTGTAACTTCTCACCATGAGACCTTCACCATTCTTGAGTGATTCTTTTTGCCGTTCCTTCTGTCTCATCAAGCTATGAACCTCTTCAAATGTGACTTTCTTTTGACCCGTGAAAGCAATGGCATCTTTGATGCTTTCATATGATTTGGAAAGAAAATTAAACATAATAGTTTCTTTATCTTCATCAGGCAACTTGGAAATCTTCAATGCTATCCAAATTATCTAGCTTCTTATTGAAAACTCTTATTTGTTCAATGATGCTTCGATCAGTACTCATCCTATAGGATATAGTTGAGACTTCTTGAATAGTCTCCTTGTAGTGATCGTGTTTGATACTAAGATTCTAGCTTATTCCACAAATCTGCAGTGGTTGTTCCTCTAGCTACTTCTCGAAGCGGTTCATCACCAAGACTTATGATGATTATAGTACGACCACAACTTCCAAACATCATTTTCAATACTTGATTGGTTATAGTGGCTAGAACTTTATCCTGAGGCAACAATGCCATCTCGATGCCTTGTTGAAACAAAAATTCACATGTCCATCTTCTTCTCCTTCATCCTACGTTCCTCCTTGGCAAGCCAACTCCAGCTTCTGTCTTTCCAATTCAATGTATTGGGCAGTTTCTAGAACTACCACCTCTATCCATCTTCTTTTCCTGGTCACGACCCATTTGTTAGTCGTAGCACTATCCTCACTGTTGTGCTTGCTCCCAGTACTACAACTTGCTGATTCCATTGGTTGATCATCATCATCCGTAACCTCAACCCTCGGAGTTGTTGCAGCTAGGGGTGTGTATATAAACCGAATCTGAAATTTAAAAATTCAGTTTGAACTAGTCTAATCCAGTGTCTTCCGGATTTCAGATTAGCATTGTTAAAATTCGAAAATTTCAGATCGAATCGGATTAATACGATCAATCCAAAAAATTTAAAAATATATACATTTTAGGCCCATCAAATCAACAACATGCCAACGTACCCAACACACTTAAGTTATAGAAATCTCAACTCTAAGAGGCCATTCCCCATTTCACATTTCTCATCAATACATTCCGAATTGTCACCATTCACAATCCGCCACCGCCTTTAATTCTTCTGTCGCCGCCATCCCGCCTCCTCCTCGACTCTTGCCTCCGCCTCGCCTCCGCCTCAATTGTTGTTCATCTTCTTCTGTTGTTCATCTTCTCTTTTGTTGTTCATCTAATATTGTGCTATGTTGTTCTATCTTTATGAACTTTTGAACTTTGTAGCAAGTTCTGGTTTGTGAACGTTGATGTTGAATTTAGATCTGGATTATGTTTGTTTGTAGAACTTATTTAGTTTGTGGATTATGTAATTTCAATTTCTTTATTTTATTGGATTTGCTATAAATTTTGGAGAAATTTACGATTTGAAGAAAAATCTATATATTTTTGGATAATATCCGAAAAAAATCGATCCATTTTCGGATTGTGAAAAAAATACAATTCAGATCGGATCAATCCGAACCGATCAATGCACATCCCTAGTGGCAGCCTTCTCGAAATCTTCCTCCAAGTTTATTCTCGTTTGTCATTCTGGGTACTATTTCAGGACATCGAACTGCTTGAAGTAGGTGAATCCTACTTGACATTTATCCTTCCCTTTGTAGAAGTCCTGGTCTGTTTCAGTTACATTGTCTTCATTTTAGCCACTTCGATTGTCGACAACCCTAGTAGCACGATTCACACAAAGCAACCACCAATTAATGTCATATCTCATCCGCTTAAATCTCGACAGCACGAATCATGACTCCGATTTTTTTCCATACTGGACAACTTCCCATCCCTCCGCACATCCTCGTACTTCTCCGCGACTTTATAGAACAAACTTGCGCACTTCTGATTCGTGCTAGTGATAGGATTTGCAGCAACAACCATACAACAAGAGATGAGAACTAAATCCTCATTCGTTTTGTGCGTGCAGTGTTTTGGGCAAGATTTTCCATCGACTATCGATAGAATCCGGATGCATGTTCTTACTACAACTTGATAGTCTCCGGAGTAAACATCTTTCAATCCCTGTTGTCGGAAAACCGAAGTGGAGAGGGTGTTTATAAAGAGATTGTTTTAAATTTAATTAAAAGAAAGAGGAGTTGGAGATTGGATGATCCAAATAGTGTCCAGACTTATCTTATTGATTTTGAAAAAGAGAAAATTTTATTTTAAACAATAAACTTTTCAGCTTTTTTGTGTTTACAGCTCAACCTTTTTTTAATCACTCGATACCAAAACTTTTAAAAAATTTCCATATTCACATCAAGGTTGGATGGGCATTAGCTTAACATTTCTACTTGTTAGGACGCGTCTTTTTTTTTTCCTTAATGTTCTATATTTTATATTTTTCAATAAGAAGATTTCCTATAAACATCATTGAAATATTTGAAAAATAAATACTAACTAATAAAAATAAGGCATGAAAACATATATCCATGCTAGTTTAAACCCCACAGTAGACTTCAATCTAATTATAGACCTCCATGTATGATTCTATTGAATAATAATGAAGGGAGAATATAATGACATCAACCAAGAGAAAATTAGAGCAAATTTACACCCAACCTTTGTGGAAAGTCGATGTTTTTATAAAGGTTTTAGTGTAAGTTCTGAAAAACAAGAGTTAATAGTCTAACTTTAAAATATGATAAAAAGGTTATAGTGCAAACTAAAATTTATTTGTTTATATTTTACATTTTTTTAAAAAAAGTTATAACCGTTTTTAGAAAGAAAAAAAAAGAGTTTGGAATTATAAAAATAAAATTGAACTGTAGCGCCCCGATTTTTTAAAATACGGACTAAGAAAAATACAACTCGCCCTAGTTCGTGATCTGAAAAATTCGATGAACTTAGACTCGTAAAACTTTAAAACGTAGATTGGCGACTTAACCGACCTTAAACATGACATGAAAATTCTTGAAAAAAATCGTGAACTAATAAAAATATGCGGCGAAATTAGAAATCGTAAAATCTTGCAACTTTACACAGTAGACTTGAAATATTAAAGGGATTCCGGTAGTGATCACTGCTCCGGTGACGCTACACTCCAATAGTTCGGCTTCAAATCCAAAATTGATATTTTAGAAAGGGGTCAGTTGTGACAACTGACTGAGCAAGTATACATGGACGTGCCATGACCTAAAGTTCTATGTTCATGTCTTTTACATCTTTTAATCTTTCTTAATGCAATGCATTATAGGACTTGACTCTAAATCCTTGAACTTGTTCTCTTAAAATCTTTTTAACTTGAACTTGAAACTTGTCTTGAAACTTGCTCTTAACACATCTTAAAAACTTTGATATGATCGCAAGCTCACTTGACATCGCAAGGTCCTACCCCAGTCCATGGTGACCTCTTAAAACAAGGCTAGATGCACTAATCACACTCTAACCGATACTCTTGAAATGCCATAAATGCTTAGGGCGGTGCCTTACGAGCCCTTACTTAAATTTTAACTTTAAAACTTTTTAATACTTTAAACTCTTAAATATTTTCTTAACATTAATGCATGCTTTATAAACTCTAACTCGTAAATGTATAAGCTATGGTCTGTGCATAAGCATTATATAAGTAACTTCATGGTTCATATAATCTGATATAAGAAATCCAAAACTCATACATGCAATAGATTAAACATATGGTCACACTTAATAAGAGTTAGATGCATAACACTCCTTAATAATAATTAATATACGTAAAACGCCCACACATTAACGAATTAGTATCAAAATCCCTTCAGTTATTAAACTCTCCATGTTTAATTAGAAGCAACTTGCAGTTCAATAATCAAAGTTATGAGCAACTTACAACAACATGGAGCTTTGGTCAAACACCACTAATAACAACTACAATACTCCTTTAACATGTAGTATCAATTCTTCAATCAGTATCATGCATCAATCGAACTGATGATCAATGTAATAAACACAAATTGAATCTAAACATCATATTAATATTCAGAAAAACATGTAAGAGAACTTGTAAACTTCACATATTATAGCATAGATTCAAATCAATTAATTGTGATGCAAATTCCAGGAAAACATGCCTGGAAGAGAACAAATACGATATCAATGATCGATGATGGCTTAGAAATGACCCTCTGTTAGACATCAAATATAGAATGATTGGAACTTCAAAACGTAGATCCCTTCAGTGATAGTATAGAATGGTGTGTCAGAAATCTTCTCTAAAAAAAATTAGCTCGATCCAACGATTAGATAACTGAAAAATAATTTTTAAAGTTTGTTTCGCCTGACAGAATTCTTTGTGCCAGAGTAGTGTGTTTGGTCAAGGTTCTCTTTGAAAATTAAGGTTAGGGTTAGAGATGATGGACTTGGGCTTGTAACCGGGTTAGATAATGGGCTGGGAAGGGAAAATTTGGGCCAAAATTAAAAGGTTAAATAATTGGACATAGAAAAAATGGCTTACGAACTATGTTCTAACATTCAGTTCGCTCTAGAAGGCATATATTTGAAAAATAAAATTTCGAACTGTTACATGAACCATCAGATTGCAACAAGTAGCACTCATAGTGCTGCCACTTGATAGAGTTCCCCATCATTGAACGACGGGGATACAGATAACGTGGCATGGACACGTCACCCAAGCTGCGTTGCAGTTCTTATAGCCACAAAATACTAGTCTCATGACAAGTATATTAAGGCAAAAAGAACTTAAAATACATGGAAACTTCATCATGCGTAATTGGACAAATACATGTAGCAGATCATTCAAAATCTCAGTCATTTAACGAGTGAGGAAAAAAAGAACACAAACACTAAAAAGACTGGGCAACACCAACCAAAAAAATTCAACGGAGCAATATCTATTGCTATTATCAACAAATTATCAATAATAAAGTAATATGATAAAATCAATTAAAAGGTAACAACGAATATACCAACAAATTTATGTTGCAATAAAATTTATATTGGAATATCGTTTAAATAATGAAGCGAGCAATTAACACAAACAAAATTTTCCAACAAAACTAATTTTGTCACTGTTATTTCAACAGTTTTCCTACAAATTTTAATTTCCCGCATGATTCGGTTGAATGTTGTTCCTATGTATTTCAGACGTTCTTTTGTTTATGGTAAATAACTAGAATTCAACACTTACTCTTGATATGATAATTATAACATGTTTTCTACAGACAAAATATTCAATCTAAAGGGGTAATAATGATATATTAGGTGAAGAGATTGAAAGACCAAAATTTATATGTATATGTTATGTTGTAGTTAATTTTGATTAACATGCAAAAATGGTATAAGAGAGTTTGTATATGTCTAGGTGTTATTTCGAACAAATATAGTGAAAATTAGAGTTTAACCAAGTGTGTATATATATATATATATATATATATA
>JAYMSP010004905.1:0-14960 GCA_036897095.1 Plantago elongata
GTAAAAAGACAAAAAACAGAACATGAACATATTCCAACAATAACAAAACTATGCGAATCTATAACAAATATATATTATTTTTAAGCATTAATACACAAGAGAGAATCACTTACTGAAGGAGCTAAGCCAAAGCAGAACATTTTCATTTCATTATCATTTGCCTTCCTATGACAATCATTCAACACTAAAGCCCAAGAATCGATGTGCATGTATAAACTCATTAGGAAGCACCTCCTCAACAGTGATATAGTACCGATCAGTGAAATTTACAAACTGAAAGGTTGCCTTGTAAACGGATAAAATAATTAAAGGTTAACATAAGCAATAAACTACAGAACCATACAAAAAGTGTTCAAACCTAAACAAAAAAAAAAGAACTTACTTAGGATCCCGGGAAGACTGAACAAAGAAAAAATCCACACAATCTCTCTTTAAACAGTTCATTTCTTTAAACAAAAAAACAATCCTCCTCAAAGAAGAGCTACAAACTTTACTTCACCCTTAGGACCCATGTTAAGAGAAGAAAAACCATGTGAATCGTAATGAAAATTACCAATATACTGAGTACCATCAATTTTGGTAACAATTTCATCTTCAACCACTGTCTCCCCAATCACATTATCTTTCTTTATATCAACCTCAACACCAGCTTCACCCGCATCCTCCTTATCTTTATCATCCTTTAAATCAGCTTGATTCGCATCCTCATTATCTTCAACATCATCAGATGGATTATGATGAACTTGACCGATGTCCTTGCTCACAAAAGTACTCTCGTCATTATCATTCAAGTCGATCGCACCATCCAGATCATCAATTGAACCATCATTGACACCCTTGGCAATATTCATAACAATTTCATCAACGGATGGGTTCTCAGTCACACCTACATCTTGCAATAGTCATAATGATTTCATCAACAAAAATATACCATAATTCCACATACACACACTATTTAAGTTCAAACATATACAAGAAAGATACAAAAACATAGACAAATTAACAACTGAGAAAAGAATCATCACATGAAAGAATAAGGGAAGTAAAAACATATACAATTTACATACAGACATATACAACAACAATACAACACATGTTCAAACAAAAATCAGAAAGATATAAACAAAAGTAAAACAAACACATACAAAAATACACATAACCACACACTTTGAAGTCAAAGATATACATAAATATAGAAACATAGACAAGTTAAAACTTGAAGGAATCAACAAAGACACAGAACTATAAAAAAAGGTAAAAACATAGACAATATACATACAAACATATACAACAACCATATAGACACAAGTGCAACAAAAAAAAGATGCAGAAACATATACAAAAACATAGTGAAAATAAAAAACTGATAAAGGAAAATACACAATTTACATACAAACATAAACAAAAAAAATAAAATAAAAGAAAGAAATGCTTATATCCTTTGAGCTGGACTGAATCTCATGGGAGCTACGCACACCGGCTGCAATTGAATAACATAAAAATTGTTAGGAATCTCCAAAGGTGCAGTAACACGAACCTTTGGATTCTTTATTAGGTAACAATTAAGCATTATTGATTTGCCAAACTAGATCTTCTTCTCTTCTGACACCCTCTTCATTACATTCTCACAGTTCCAATGTTGCAACAACGGAAGGGACATAGTGTTAGGAATATATGTTAGTATTTTTGATCAATCACCATGTGACTTATCTTTCGTACAAAAAGGTGACTAGTACTCTTGGTCCACTTGAATATTGTAAAAGAGGAAATCACTTAGTATGTTAGTCTAGTTAAACTTGTAATAGGATTTTTAGGTCTCTAAATATAATTTTATATTTTAAGAAAGCCATGAAGAAGGATCCTAGCAATGGATTTTAATCGAAGATTTGAAGACTGAAGATTGCACAAGTTTGATGAAGACATAAGTGTTAGTCTCCTCAGATAGACTATGATCAGAAATCATATTATTTAGTGCAAATATTGCATATAACATGTCTTTGAACATATGACATCATCGAGTCAAGGAACATGCTAGCTTTCAGAAAGGCTCATGTGTCCGTTGGGACTACAGGACAAGAATTAGTACAGTGCATTAAATGCACCTGCTGAAAAGTCGATCAAAGCATAGTCCTCTCTTAACAATGAGAAAGGGACTTCTGAATACTCATTTCGAGATATCAACAGATTGAATTCTGCGAAGGTCTAACGGATACTATTTGAACGACTCTCAAATTCATCTATAAATATCACCACTAGAAGCTGAGAAATACACACACGAACTACGCTCATATTTACATATCAAAAAAGTATTCTCTCAAGCATTCATACTACCATTCTCTAAGCATATTGTTGCGACTAACAAGCTCAAAGAATCTCTAGTAGTTCTAAGTGTCCTGAACATATAACAAGAGATTGTTATTCGTGAAAGTGTTAAACTTTCAGAATCCCTTTCTGAAGCTCATTCTCCATAACGGATACAAATTACTTGGGTCAGTAAGGAGAACCTACCATATATTGAATAAGTATATTATGTAGTGTAATCTCTTAAAGCTCTCTGAAAAACATAGTTGAAAAGTTATAAGAGAAGCTTACCTGACAGTCAACATACGACCAACACCATCAAGGCGTGGAGTACAAGAAGTACTTGGTTTGGGAAATCAAGGAAAAGCTCCAAGGTTATCTTGATTATAGGAAGTACATGGCTGGAGGAGCTAGGGAAAAACTCAGGGAGAACATTTGGTTAGGAACCATTTGTTTATAGGGATATTAGAATAGGACTTATTGTAAGGTAAATTCAATTGTCTGTTCTAGTGAGTTCCAGGTCTCAGAAAGCCTGAGTGGATTAGTTGGAGGATTACGCCACCTCCAGATACCACTATAAACTACTATTTTATTTACTATATTATATTTACTTTCCAGCATTATTCACACATTATTACTGCTAAGCACAATCACGTTTATCTATCGCTTAAAGTCTTCCGCTCTCTGAATCTAAGTATCAGAAACCTCCTAGTTTCTGAGAAAGACTATTTATCCACGAAAGTTTGAAAAGTCAATTCACCCCCCCCCACCCCGCCATCTAGTCTTTTCCTTCGCCGTTATCTGGACCAACACATAGGCTCATTAAGACCTTTAGATGGGAACCGGTGGAGGTAAGCTAACAACAAAAAGGCCAAACAGCCATTCATATGATTAATACCAGCCGTCTTAAATTTGCCAACACCTTCACACAACTCTGATACAACAAAACTGCACCAGTCTAGATTCCTAATCTCATCCACGTCCTCAATCTGACTCACAATCCTCATATCCACAATGTGGCCAGTAGTAGGGACTAAAAATACTGCGCAATCAATAGCAACAAACATGCACTTAAACTCTTCACCGCCTTCTGTAAGCAATGCCATCTTATCAGCAACCTAAGTACACTTAACTTCACCATTAGCCAATAATTTATCAACCTTATTCCTCCACTTCTCCCTGATGAAACCATCAGTACTATATGCCGAGGTCCATCTTATTCTCCTCTTTCCTTTTCTTCGGATACATCACTTTAACTGGCCTATTGCCCCTAAGAAGGAGAAAAACATCATGCACATCTTCTGCGGTTATGTGATACTTAAAATCTCCAGTAGTCTGAATACGTGCCTCTGCATCAAATCTCTCAATTAACCACGACAAAGTTTTAGGATCGGCCTCAACACGACCTTTCTTACGAGGTTCAAGCTTTGCCTTAATATCCAAATGCTTTTGAACCTTCGTCACTAGAGTGTTTTTATCAACTTTCTTACCCTTATCAACGTTACCCTTCTTCACTGGACTTTGAGCTAGATTGAATATTTATTTTTTTCAATCTTATTTGTTAAGAAATAAAAAGCAAAATGAAATTAATAATTGTAATATGGAAAATTTTCTCTAATATTAAATGAAAAGTGAAGTATACATGAAATACTTATTAGCGGGAAAGGAAGGTTGGTAAAGATGTTAAGCAGAAGGAAGTTTATCTGAACAGTAATTTCAGGTATTCATAATTTAATACGTTCACAATATGATAACACGACAAATATGGAAACGATTTAGTGTGCGCATTTATAATCGAGGTCAATTTATATTGTAAGGAATTAACAGTATTTATGTTAATTAATGGTGATAACAAAAATCTTAAAGAAAATAATTAATATAGGAAGATATAATTTCGTATTTATTCTGACTGATTTGAAATTGTCTCTATGTTTCTAAATTGATTATGTAACTATTTTGAGTGTTGGCCGTAATTAATGTTAATGTTGATTACAATTATAAACCAATTATGCACACAATATTTGTCTAAAATAAAACTAAAATTACCATATATGTTACCCTATGAACCTATATAAATTCGGTGGCTCCATTTGAATTCGCTTTATTATTTCCTCGGCCGTCAACAACGATGGAGATGATCAAGCTGCCGAAGGTTTTTGTTCATTCGAAGAGAAGGTGAATTAAATTTTCACGAAATATTATGTCCGATTAGGCTGCAAGATACTAATACCATCATGATATCTAGGTTATCATCTCCAAATTTGTTCAACTAACTAGGTTAATAAATTTATGGCGTCAAGATTCTTTCCTTTGCAATTTTATCCATATTTAATTTTTCGCATTGCTATATAAGAATTAAGTCATTGTTAACATTATGAAACATGCCCAAAGTCGTTATGAAGCAACTTGAGTTACCAAAAGACGTTCAAGAAATCATTGGAGCGAAAATTTCTTAACATGGAGAGCAATATTGGGCCATACACCATTTGAGGTAGTGTTACAATACGTCAACTTATGATTACATACTATATATTTTGTAAGCTACATGTGCTTGACTTTTGTTAATTTTTATATATCCAGCTGCAGTGCTCTAAGTGTTAGGAATATATGTTTGTACTTTTTATCAATCACCATGTAACTTATCTTTAGTACAGAAAGGTGACTAGTACTCTTAGTTCACTTGAACATTGTAAAATAGGAAATCATTTAGTATGTTAGTCTAGTGAAACTTGTAATAGGATTATTAGGTCTCTGAATGTAATCTTTATATTTTGAGAAGGTCATGAAGAAGTATCCTAGCAATGGAGATTAATCGAAGATTTGAAGACAGAAGATTGTGCAGTTTGATGAAGACATAAGGGATTAGTCTCCTCAGAAAGACTATGTTCAGAAAGCCTTTGTATAGTGCATTTCGCACGTTACACCTCTCTGAGGATATGTCATTATTGAGTTAAGGAGCATGCTAGCTTTCAGAAAGACACATGTGTCCGTTGAGACTACATGAAAAGAAATAGTAAATGTATTAATTATACCGACTGAAAAGTCGTTCCAGCAAGCCCTCTCAGAAAAATGAGATAGTGACTTCTGAGTACTTATTTCAAGATATCAACGGATTGAATTATGAGAAGCTCTAACGGATACTATTCAAGCGACTCTCAAATTAATCTATAAATATCAAGCATTAACGGATTGAATTCTAAGGAGCTCTAACGGATACTACACTCATACTTTCATATCAAACAAGTATACTCTCAAGCATTCATACAACAATTCTCCAAGCTTACAGTTGTGACCATACAGCTCGAAGAATTACTAGTAGTTCTAAGTATCCTAAACCTTAACAAGATCTTGATTTACTATGAAAGAGTTAGACACTCAGATACCCTTTCTGATGTTCATTATCCAGAACAAATATCAACATTTGGGTCAGAAAGGAGAATCCTACCATATACTGAACAAGTATATTAAGTAGTGTTATCTTCTCCAGCTCTCTAGTTAAATAGTTGAAAAGTTATTTAAAGAGAAGCCTGACAACAATCATATAACCAACACCATCAAGGCATGGAGTACATGAAGTACTTGGTTTGGGAAATCAAGGAAAAGCTCCGATGTTATCTTGAGTATAGGAAGTACATGCCTTTAGAAACTAGGGAACAACTCAGGGGGAACATTTGGTTGGGAACCATTTGTTTGTAGGGATCTTAGAATAGGATACATTGTAAGGAGAACTCAATTATCTGTTCTAGTGGATTCTGGGTCTCAGAAAGGCCGGAGTGGACTAGTTGGAGGATTACACTACCTCCAGATACCACTATAAGTTGTTGTGTTATTTACTAATTGTATTTACATTCCAGTATCACACCTACACACATTATTATTGCGAAGCACATTTACATTTATCTATCACTTAAAATCTTCCGCTCTCTGTATCTAAGTATCAGAAACCCCCAAGGTTTTTGAGAAAGACTGTTTATTGACGAAAGTTTGAAAAAACTATTCCCCCCCCCCCCCTCTAGTTTTTTCCTTTGCTTTTATCTAGACCAACAAGTGGTATCAGAGCAGGAGGTTTACCAGCCTTCTGTATTGGACCTCGATCCTCCAGATAGGTAGAGTTTTTATCGCTTTACGAGGATGTTTTTTATTGTGTGTTAAGTGTGCAGGTATGTCTCTGAGTGATGCTCCGGTTCTTAAAGCCAAGAATTACTAGAAATGGAAGAACAACATGATGCTACTTCTTGAAGCTATCAATGATGAGATGATTTATATCATCAAGGAAGGGCCAATCAAAATCAAACAACTCAAGCACGTGATTGAAGTATCTGATGGTCGCAGACACATTGACGCTGAAGGTAGTGACACTTCTACTAGCAATAGTGATCGTGTTGTTGCTGTACAAGTTGAGTACGAAGATAAACCTCGTGAGTTCTCGACATCGGAAGATGCCAAGAGACACAGGTTGGATGGTCAAGCTCGTAATATCATCATTTGATCGACACTTGAGCATATACGAAGCAAACGGTGGTGTGCAAAGACGGCGAAAGTAGTCTGGAAATTGATAGAAGATATCTGTGCTGGTACTAAGAAAACCAAGGAAAATAAGTTCGAAGTATTGAACATACAATTCCAAAACTTCAAATAGGGTCCCTCTGAAACTTTGGAAGAACTTGATTTTCATTTTACTACTCTCATGAGTGATATGACTGCACTTGGAGAAAGTGATAGATATTAAAATTCTGAAAAACTAAAAACCATTATCAGAAATTTGAACCAAAATTGGGAACATATGTAATATTTCTATTTCAATCAAGGAATGTCCCAAATCACTCCAATGGAACTCTTTTCTCATTTAGCCACTATAAACTATGAGACAACCTAACGTGGTTTGGCTGCAGCTGAAAAGTTGCAGAGTGTTGCTCTAGTTAGTCAAGGTAATTCTGAAAAGAAGGGTACCAAGGCAGTGTCTGAAGAAAATGCTCTTGCAGTAAGACATATGAAGAAATATGTCACTTAAGAAATAGAAAGGAGAAAAGCAAAACAGAAACTGAAGAAGCATCTCGGCCCAAATTATCATCAGTACAAAAACATTCAAATGAACAACTCTCAGAACAAGCCTGCTCAGAAAGCTTTTAGTACTGGAGTTACTGAAGTTGGGAATGATATCTACTTCTATTGTCAGAAACCCGGTCACTTTAAACGTGATTGTCCTGTTTTAAAAAAAATAAGACGGGTGACAAAAAGGAGAGAGAAGAACATTGAAGAAAACTCAGAGGGCATTGCTCACTGAAGAGAGAAAGAATATCCAAATTCAACTTGATGCTTTGGATATTCAGTCAGAATCAGAAAGTGAAGATTCAGATGACTAAACATTATCATCACCAGAATTATGCGGGATAACTCATGATGTTATCGACTTTAGCCTGAAGAAGAACGACTTGTGCGGAGTTGCTGAGATAGTAGGTCTGGGCATCTCCAACATTGAAGAATGTCTTATGGCTGATGAGATAACTAACACATCACAAATCTTATATTATGAAAGTGATGATGGTGGCATTGAAAATTTGGAATTGCTCAAGAGTTAACTTGATCGATATGAGAAAGAACTTTTGGCATTCGGATCAAAGACCAAAATTCTAGAAAAAAGTAAAGAAACTCTTAAAAAAGAGGTTTCTGACTTGACCAAGGTGTCTGAGATTAAGAATACTGAAATAGCCTCTCTGAATCTCAAATATCGGAGAATGAAAATTCTCGTGAACTAGCATTGAAAAAGCTAAATGAGAAGTTGAAGAAACTTCTTTCTAAAAATGAAGATCTCAGAAAGAAAGAAGTATCCTACAAATCATTTGTCAAACGTAGTGACACTCTCACGGAGGTTCAATCATATATGAGAGATCCTTCTGAGAAAGGAGGACTTGGACTTGAAGCTCAATCAAGTATTTCTACCCCTCTGAAAAAGAGTGATGAAAGGTTGACCTTTGTAAAAGTCAACATAAAGGTTCCGGAGAAGTCTATAAAATTGATCAGAAAGCTAAGACTCTTAACAAAGGGAAAGCTGTCACAAATAAACCTTTGAGGGAACTACAAGTCCCAATGAAAATTGAGGAAAAGGCATCTGAAAAGAAACATGATCCGTTGACATGTGATCATCCACAATGTTGTATCACTAGAAAGGGAAGCATCGCAGGATTGGGTGTATTTCCTACTGTGCCATTCTACAATACAGAAAGGACGCAGAAACTAGTGAGGCTGCTAAAAATCGTGTTCAGAAAGCTAGTGGTGCTCGAAAAGGCATTGGCTATCCCAGCATCAGAAAGGTCCTAATGCAACAATATAAAGATGGACAAGAGCGATGATGGAAAGCCAAGGTTGCTTATTGCAATTATCAGAAATTGAAGCAATCCCATGCCCCTGAAAATATGAATGCCAGGGCTAGAAGGAACTTGGTCAGAAAGGCTAAGCTTGCTGAAAAGCATTCTCAGAAAGCTAACAAGTATCTGAAGCCACTGCAAGGAACACCAAGGAACATGCCAAGAAGGAACATCGATTTAAAATCTAATGATTCAAATATTCATCCTTATGTTCCATCTAGACAAAAACGTACTCCTAAGAAATCAATTCAGGAAGAGTGTTCAGTCTAAGTGGTTCTGATTCTGAAGCAAGAACCTAACTCCTATTTCCTATTTAGAACGCGTCATGGACTAAGGCTCAATGGCTATTTGATAGTGGATGCGGGAAGCACATGAAAGGAGACAAAGAAAACTTGGTCGATTACAAGGCTTGTGATACTGGACCTAACATCAGGTTTGCTGAAGGACAATTAAATCCTTCTATAGGATTTGACAACGTCAAATTGGGGTCCCTTACGATCTCTGACGTATTACATGTTAAAGGTTTGAAATGTAATCTTCTAAGCATGAGCCAGTTTCCAGATGGGGGATATTCGGTGAAAATAAAATTGAAATTCTGCAAATTAATTGACAATGAGTCAAAGCAGGCAGTCTTGGTTGCTAGGCGGAAAGGAAGTCTACATGTCACTGATTGGACATCTGTCACAACTGAAGAATGTCTCATGGTGAGTCAATCAGGTCACACTCAAGAACAATGGTTATGGCACAAGAGAATGTCACTTGAATTTCAAAACTCTGAACAAGCTTGCCAAAAAAGAGTTAGTGGCTGGATTACCTAAAACAACATTCAGAAAGGACGGTCATTGTTCTGCTTGTCAATTGGGGTAACAATCCAAAACTTCTTTCAACTCCAAAACCAGACATTCTTGTGTTAGACCACTACAACATTTACATATGGATCATTTTGAATTATCTGTAATAAGTTATGAAAGCAAAAAGTATGGTCTAGTTCTATTACATGGGTTGTCTTTCTAAACCAAAAGTCTGATGATAGGGTGGAGATACCAAACTTGGTGAATAAGCTTGAAGTCATGAAAAATGACAAAGTATCTGTAATCAGAACAGACCATGGTACTGAATTTGTCAATCAGTATATAAAAGAGTTTTGTACCTGCAAAGGTATACAACATCAACTATCTTCAGTAAGGACACCACAACAAAATGGTGTTGATGAAAGGAAGAATAGGACCCATAAGGTAGCTGCAAGGACAATGCTAGCTGAGACTAAAATAAGTGAAATTTATTGGGTTGAAGCTATAAATACATTATGCTACACTCAAAACAGATGGTTGATAAACAAGCACCATGGCAAAACTCATTATGAACTTTTTGTTTGTAAACCCCCTAATATCAAACATTTGAGGGTGTTTGGTTGTAGATGTTTTCTTAACAATGGAAAAGAATACTTGAGAACATTTCAATCAAAGGCAGATGAAGGTGTATTTCTTGGTTATTCTATGAATAAAAAAGCCTACAGAGTTTACAACAAAAGAACAAAGAAGATTGAAGAATCAGTTCATATAGTATTCTATGAAGGAAATAAGAAAATACCCTTTGATGAGGAACTCTCAGAAAGATTCAAGGAACTCCTGATTAAGGATTTTGAAGAAAAACCCTCAGAAAGGAGAAACTCTGTCATTAATAATGAGGATGAGTCTGACGAAGAAAAGTATGATGTGCCTAGTAACAACCAGAAGGTCTTAATTTATGCAAATTACTAACTTACATTTGGGATAATTTGTAAAATACATAGGCTTGTGATACGAAAGATAAGTCAAAAAAATATGTAAATTGCTTTTCATATCCCTAATCTTATCAAGGGATTTTTTAAAGGGAATGAGATTTTTCTTTTTTTTATTACTACTAGTATTCTTAAATGTTAGGTCAAGGGATAGAAAAATTAGCTCTATGCAATTGTACATCATTTTGTCAATTAAGGTTCTTAACCTAATTTGAGTAGAAATATCCAAATTTGAATGATCTACAACAAAATTTATGAATCTTGGACATGATGAAGAATTTCCTATGAGGATTCCATAAATGAAACCTGAGATTACTCATCGTAGAGACCTTTCTGGGAATAATCTTTCTGAAAGACTTATTCTAGAAACCTCTAACACTGAACAAGTGTCTGATATTTACCGCACTTCTAGTGTACAAAATATCAATGATACTGCAGAAGTATAAAGTCATAATGATAGTGATTCACATTCAGATCACATAGATGATGACCCTACTAGTTCAAAACCCATTATGAAATGGATTAGAGCTCATCCTGCAAAGGATGTGATTGGTCAAACTGATCAAGGTGTTAGAACTAGGAGAGCAATAGCTGAAAATGTTGATTCCCTCTTTGAATGTTTTATCTCAAATATTTAACCTAAAACTATTGATGATGCATTAAAGGATAAAGACTGGATTAGAGATTATGAAATGGATTAGAGATCATCTCTGCAATCCAAGAAGAGTTGGATAAATTTGAGAGAAATAAGGTCTGGAAACTAGTACCATTTGTGAATGGTATTTCAATGATTTGAACGAAGTGGGTTTTCAGAAATAAAATGAATAAGTCTGGTGAAATAACCAGAAACAAAGCAATGTTGGTTGCCAAGGGATTACCCAAACTGAAGGTCTAGACTTTGATGAGTCATATGCACATCTTGCAAGATTGGATTCAATCAGACTATTTCTAGCCTTTGCAGCTCATAATGACTTTAAGTTTATCAGATGGATGTTAAAAGTGCATTTCTGAATGGTGAACTTGTTGAGGAAGTCTATATTGATCAACCACCAGGCTTTGAAGTTTCCTCAGAAAGTAGGATGGTCTATAAGTTACAGAAAGCTCTGTATGGACTGAAATAGGCTCCAAGAGCATGGTATGACACGTTGAACAAATACCTTCTAGATAGTGGTTTTAATAATTAGGTGAAGTTGATAAAACTTTGTTTACCTTAAACCATGATGGAAAACTACTTTTAGTTAAAGTATATGTGGATGACATCATATTTGGATCTAAAGACAGGCAACTTTGTAATGACTTTGCCAATCTCATGAAAAATAAATTTGAGATGAGCATGATGGAAGAATTGAATTACTTCCTAGGATTGCAAGTCAAGCAACTCAATGATGTAATATTCATTAGTCAAACAAAGTATGCAAAGGATATGCTCAACAAGTTTAATCTTAAGCTCTCTGAAAAGAATGCCAAGATACCTATGAGCATAGAAACCAAAATGACTTATACTAAATCTGATAAGACTGTTGAAGAACATAAGTATAGGAAGTTGATAGGTTCACTACTATACCTTACTGCTAGCAGATTTGATATTCAATATGTAATTGGTGTGTGTGCTAGGTTTCAGACAAATCCTATGCAGTCACATTACAACATTGCTATGAAGATATAAAGGTATGTCAAAGGTATTGTAGAAGTTGGACTGTGGTATCCTAAAGCAAGTGGATTGAGTTTGGTTTGCTACTTAGATGCTGATTATGCTGGATCAATGCTTGATAGGAAAAGTACCTCAGGAACTTGTCAGGTTCTGGGAACTAGACTTATCTCAAGGTTTAGCAAGAAGCAAAACTCAATTGCTACAACAACTCAGAGACTATGGCGTTAATGAAGAGAAAACTCCCATTTTCTGTGATAACACATGTGCTATTGCGATTACTCAAAATCCAAAGTTCCATGCAAGAACTAAGCACATATTGAAAAAGGCAATATAGAGATTCTAAAGGTTGGCACTGAAGATCAACTTGCTGATATCTTCACTAAGCCACTCCAAGAAAGTAGGTTCTTAACCTTGAGACATAGAGTTGAGTTAATGGAGATGCCTTAGAACTGAGAAGTTCTAAGTCTTTAAATGAATTGGAAAGGATCAAGGCAAAAAGGAAAGACAGGTTTCTGAAACATGTATTCAGAAAGCTTATCTGATAAGAAGGATGTCAAGGTTTCTGAGACTTATGACTCAGAAAACCTGTAGTCTTCTGGATTGCCAGACCCAGAAAGACATGTTGGTATATAGGCCATATGTATACAATGATATATCTCAAATACTAGGGACAGGTCACATATCCAATGAAAATTTATGAAACGAGGATTCAGGAAACCATTTAAGACATGAAGTATGTGAGGACCAAATAGTGCAACATTGTACATATTGATGAGAGTCAAACATGTCTAGGGTTTTGTGTTATTACCATTTCTATGATAAGTAACACAAGAACAAGACTTGCATTCTGAAATAATAAGTCCAAAGGTTTTCTGGTATCACACACTAATAGTGACATATGGATATATCTTGCCAAAATTCATTAAGTGGACACAAGAACACTTGTTGATTGATATCATTATAAGATATTGAACAAGAGCCCTTGATGAATAAAGAGTTTTTATCTCAATGGGTGAGATTAATTCTCAGTAAGAAATGCCTGTTGAGAAAACAGTCATGGCCCACAATGCATTTAATGCAAAGTAGAAACGTATACAACGCCGATGCAATGTACACAGTTACACATACGGATTTCTATATGTATATTGTATCTATGTAGCTTATCTTGCTATATATAAAGGATTCTAGTAAGAGATAAACACTTTTACCAAATCCGAAATTTCACCTTGCATCAAAATAGCAAAACCTCTCTAAGTTTTGTGCAAATCCTTATGGCTAAATTTATGAGTATTACTTAGTCTTCTAAAAAGATAGATTAACATGTCTTGAATACAAGCACTCTTTCTCTAATCCTACCTAGAAATTCTATATAAGATGGCACTCAGAAAGACCTCATCCAAGAACTCAGCTGCAACCACTTCTTCTGCTGAAAAGCAACGAGAAGATAGAGCTTTACAAGTGTTGAACAAACTCTTGTAGGGTATTTTCAACCCAGAAGATTGGGTTTCCAACCTCAAAATTAATTGGGGAGCGCACATGGTGGAGCAGTACATGAACGTGGCAATCACCTCCCCTCGTGATAGGAATCTGATTATGAAAATGCTTAAAAAGGCTCATATGATGAAATTCCTCTGTGTCGCCCCTTCTAGATTATCTCCAGTTGATGTCCTAGAGTTTTACAACTCTTCCAAGGTCTACACCAAGGTTGTGAATGACGTTGAAGAAACGTTCATCAAATCGAAGGTTCAAGGTTTAGAAATACATCTTGATTGTGACGCATTCTGCAATATATATCTTTCGCCTCAGAAACCGAGGAACAAGATGGGAGATAAACACAAGAGACAAGAACTTGATCTCTTCAGTCAAGATACTATATGAAGAGGCTTCTAATGATACGATTAAGGCTTGCCCCTCATTTTTCATTCTGGGAGACATCAGGACCCGATATTTGTTTGAGCACTGGAATGTGATGGCCAGCATCCTGCATAGATGCTTGGAGGGGAACAAAGGATGCATTGAACAAATCAACATGGAGAGATGAATGATAATGGCCATTCTCCAGAAGGAGCTGAACAACAGAGACAACCTCTTTAATTGGGGGAAGTATCTATTCATGAAATTTGCACAGGGTCTATGAGTTGAGCCCAAAGTTGTTTAAGGCAGTGCAGATACCAAAGCCAACATGCACTATGGATGAAAATTTGCTACATTTTAGAGAAATGTGGAGTTGCTCTTAGAGAGCATAAGAAAATCCCAGTGACCAACTCTATGTATAGACATGCATATGAGGATGCCTTGAAGCAGGAAGCCAAGGATGAGTTGGTTGCTCAGAGCGAAGGTGTACCGGAAGAAGAGGTGCAGCTTGAGGTCCCAATTGTTAAGAAGCCAAGGACCAACAAACCTACATCTAGGAAGAGGATTCATCTTGTGATTGAAGAAACTCCTCAACCAGAAAGGGCAACTCAGGAAGTTGAAGCTCAGAGACCTCTTCCAGCTCAGATAGGAGATCCTTGAGCTTATATTGGCTCCAATGGAGCCGTCGTGCCCATAGGGCCTTGACGCCGCGCCAATGGGCGCGGCGTCATCTCCCGCGCCGTGCCTCGGCGCGTAAAGCGCCTGGCACGGTGCCTGGTAGCAACCAATCGGCTACTGCCACGTCCCCCCCCCCTTTTATTTTTTTTCGTTTTGTTTCTTTTTCTAGTTTTCGATTTGTATCCGTTTTCGAACGATAATATCTCCAAAAATACGAAATAAAAAGATATAAAAAAATCACCAACGGCTACGTATTTTCACGATCTACAAAATGAGACCAAATTTGATTTTTTTTAATTTTTTAATTATTCATTTTGAATTTTGAATTTCG